>JAQIXT010000354.1:0-40579 GCA_034700445.1 Stenotaenia linearis
TTTCTAAATTGGATGTATGGGTCTCTGAAAGCCTCAAAAAATTTTATATTAACTTTAGTTTACTCAAAATATAAACTTTTGATAAAAACCACATTCCATACTTTACTGCAAGTTCTTCATATCAAATTCAAATACACTTGTCACTGCAACTCGTATTACTTAAATTTAAAGTATGTCTGGCATCCGGAAACCAGAAAATGCAATTTGCAACGTATAAAATTGAGAAATGCGAGTAATTTATTTCTCTTGTACCGAGTCGTACATTGATTTATTGGTCGCTTGACGAATTACCGACGTCAAAAAGCATCACCTGCACGTGACAAATGAATTTGATGAAAAAACGTGAGTAAGGTGTACAAGTTTGATGTTTTTCCCCCAGACTTTCGATGAAGTGAGTGTACTTTTCATTGAATTGATCGGGTTAGACACAATGTGCGCCAAAGTTCAGCCTATGGAATCGGTTTCGCATATCAACAGAATCTTCACGCTTTTTGATGAAATAATCGATCATTATGACGTGTATAAAGTACGTGAGATAAGTAAAAGGGGTTAAAAAATGGTGTGTGAAAAAAGTTAGATTTAGTTCTTTTTTATGTTTGGTTAATATTGGAAAATGGATTCATTAAAGTTTTGTTAATAAATGTTGTGATTTGTGTCGTGATTTGTTCTCTGTGCTAAGTGTCTTTGTTTTTGTCATTGAAAAACATGGTCGATGAACCTTGGTTTTGTTTGTTGGATATAATTGAAAATATATTTAATGTAATGTATTAACGAGGTAAACGTCGGCCTTGAGTGGTAAAATGTGTAAATATCGTGATATTTACATTAATTAACCAAAATTCCAAAAACTTTCTTCGTAATTCGATAAAACAAAATAATTTAGTAGATGTTTTCGATAACATCTAGTAAAGGATTGAAAAAATTTCTTTTAAACTTGATAAAATATTTAATAATTACTCAGATACTATAATTAATTTTAAAAAAATATGCTTAAATATACTTAAACTTTAATTTAAATTAAAATTTCATAACAATAACGACCCACTTCCAGCCCATTAAAGTTAAAACACTTTTTATTTATATAATCCATTCAGACTTTAAAATTTAAAAAAAAAAAAAAATTTGAATTTACATTCAAAAATACAAAAACTTTCATAATAAAACATCTACAGGTCGAAACTCGTTACAACGAACTAAAGAACCGAAGAAAAAGAAAATTTCATTGAATTTTTATGGTTTTATTTGAAAATATTTCCTTATATCGCAACACCGAGTTCGTTGCAACGAAATTCGACTTGTAGATAAAACTTGTAAATAAAAACACCCACCCAACCTCTAATCTCCCCCTTTTTAACTCCAAAACGTTAAGGTCGAAACCATCGGCAGCATTTACATGTTAGTCGGCGGTGCACCGCAGGAAAGACCCGACCACATGCGCGACATCGGGCAAACGGCTTTGCGTTTGGCGCAAGAAGTGAACAAAATAGAAGTTCCCTCGAACGCGGATCGAGTTTCAATCAGAGCAGGTAACCATAGAGACGTGTTTTTACTTCAGGGCGTGGTGTATATTATATCGAACCCAACAACGACTCAATTTTATCTCCAGGTATTCACAAGGGACCGGTAGTGGCAGGTGTGGTGGGAATGAAGACGTTTCGATATTGCTTCTTCGGCGATACTGTCAACACGGCGTCCAGAATGCAATCTAATAGTCTGGTAAAGTGACGTTTGCTTGATCCTGAGTTGAAATTCGAGCTGAAAACCTTCAATTTCAGCCCGGACAAATCCTGGTGTCGGAAGAATGCCATTTGCAACTGGTCAAATTGGGATTTGAGACCGAGTTTCGTGAATTATTGAACGTAAAGGTAATGAAAGTAAGATGATTAAAAATGAAGGGGAAAAAATAGAGGAGGAGGGGAAAAAAGGATATTGTGAGAGGCAATTTTCTCTCGGTGTCAGAGAAAATAGTGTGTGGTTTTGACAGTAATAGAAATCTTTTCAATAACGGAAATAAATCTTGTAGCTTCTGTCAGGCATAAAAGGAGGGGAAATAGAGTGGTGAATAAAAAGTGTCAATAACATGGATGGGATTAATTGGGTTTTTTATGGTAAAGAAATTTTTTTTTAAATTCTAAATTGCCAATTTCTTAAATTTAAGTTTTCCTTCAGTTTTGTGCTTGATTACGTCGGAAAAGTTAAATTTTATTTTTGGATGCAGTTAGTGTAAATACCTACGTGTTATGTTAGGACATGCTGCTAGAATTGAGGTTAGATTTAGATAAGATGGAGGAAATGGCATTTTCAGTTGAAATTGTATGGGGAAATGATACTTCAAGTTTAGGTAGAAGTTATCTTAACTGAGAAAAAACCATCAACACTTTTTTCCAATTATTAAACTCTTCATGACAGGAATTTCTTCCTATCAACAACAATTTAAAAACTTAGATTTGGATCCACAAAAATAGATGCCATAAGAAACAACCAATAGTATCGCACCTTTAATTCCTACTTTACTTTCGGGTTTATAAATCGAGTGGATGAAAAAATAGACTTGAGATTGTGTCCAAAAACCGAAGTCTCCGGGCAAAAACCAAACAGATGGCAACCCTATCACACTTTCATAACTCACAAAGACATATATATATCATCAATAAGGAGAAATCATTCGTCAGATAAACTGTAGTTTCTCAAATAGTTAATAACGAAACAAAAAAAATAATCAGAAGTTACTTTTCGGCACTCGCAAACACCAGTCGAACCATAAAACTATTACCAGCGTCCACAAATCGTCAAGTGGATGTTGTGTTCGCTTGGACTCACAGACGTGACAAGAATGACAGGATTTTATTACCTTTTTATACTTTTCATTTTACACTATAAAATCTTTTCTTTTTTTTCTCTTTTCCAGGGAAAAGGAATAATGAAAACATTCTGGTTGATAAAACAAATAGAATCAGAAGAACCAGCAGAAGAAAAAAAATAAATATATTTTTACAAAATAAGAAAACCCAACAGATAATCTTTATAATTTATTTTCAATGACGGTGATAATAACAATAATGATAAATAAACGAAAATGTTACACAAATTAACACATATTTCACCTGAGCTTCATCGTTATAAATTTGTACATTTTTGGGTGCCTCTGGGTTTTGAAAAACAAAAAAATATACTTTTCTGATAATTATTTCTGTACACACATTATTTATGTACGTGATATGAAATAAAATAATAAAACTCTAAGTAATTGATTTCATTTTATGATACATATTTATGTACATACAATTATAGAAACAAAATGGCACCCACGCGTGACTAGAGCATATATTACTTTACAATACTGTAGCAATTGTAAGATTTATCTCAATATGAGACGATTGGAAATTATAAAGTTTGTAGTCAACCCTTTCATTTCTTCACTGGAGAAAATTAAGGATTTGATTTAGTGAATTTAATTTTTTAGTATTTATTGATTACGTCGGTAAATCAAAAGCTTTTTGATTTCTCATTTATAAGATTTGTCACTTCATTTAGCTGTCAATTTATCTATCAATTTACCTGTCAAGAGAAATGCTTTAAAGTTTAAAGTGACTTAAAACATTTACTGTACTGTCAATTTACCTGTCAAAAATAAAGTTCTAATAAGTTATCTCTTTAGTCAATTTTTAAACTTTCATTTGATTCAAATCTATAAATTTCTGCGTTAAATTCAATGATTAGTTACATTTATTAGATTTCTTTAAATTCCTAACTTGTTAATTTATAAACTATATAATTAATGTAAATCCCTGATTTTTTCCAGTGATACAACCAACTTTAAGGGACTGTGGAAGCCTAATTTATCAAGGTTAATGTACATTGCACCATTGTCTCCAAGGATAAACTTATTATCTCTCATCCCAAGCAGTGATTTTCTTTAATTTTCTTTTTAAACTCAAAATATATAAAAATTTGTAGCTATTAAGATTCCTGAGACTAAGTCTCAATTTTTTTCACATTTTGAGAGAAAAAAGAAACCAATGCTACCTTAGCATGTGCTTGCATTGCTGAACCTGTAGAATTTCAGGAATTTCAACTAATTACTTCTCAATTCTCATTTTAGTCAATAGTTTCCAGAGTGCCCAAGAATTCACTGAAGGTGATAATTCTACATTAATTTTCAGTTAAAGTAATCCTGATGTAACAAACATCCACAGGACATCTGTTTATATCTACAATAAGTTCTCAAGACATCCTGTGGATTGTCCACTGCCCCATTTGTGGATGTCCAATCTCCACAGAACATCCATTGAACATTTGAAGATTTGTGTTTGGCACATCCTCTGAGGAATAGTCTGTGGACATCCAATTGATGATGCTTTAATTGCAGAAGTTATAAGCAAACATCCACAGGATATCATTTATTGGATGTTGATATTTTCTGGATGTTTTATGGACATTTTCTGGACATCTGGATGTTTTAGAGACATTTTATGGACATCTTATGCCAACTGGGACCAATCAGCTGTAAAATACTTTTAGATTTTTAATGTAATCTTAAAATAACAGAAAATGGATTGAAAAAGTAAATTTAAAACAAAATCAAATTGGCACAAACTACCAATTGTCAGCAATCTTATTCCACCACATAAAAAAGCACAGGAAATTCCATTCTAAGTGTGAGGTTGACTGCAAACTCAACTTAGAATTTAGTGAACTCCAATTCACCATTTCTTTATAAAATTTTACTGATAACATATCCATACTCCATAGACATTCATCATTACCACTTCTGGTACTCTCAATCTCTCTTACTCTCTCATCTGCCCAACCACTGCCATCAAAGGCTGGAAATGGTTTTCAATACCAAGCACAAATATAGGCCACAATCACAAGAACAATTAGAAGGAAGCAGTTATATTTCACACAACTGCTTCAGCAATGACAACTGCATTTGAGTCAATAGATTGACTTGAAGATGCAACTGGTAATATGTAAGTAAGTCCAGAATCTCCACTTTTGACCCTCTCATTGTCAAGTTTGTTAAAATCACCTGGTTTGGAGGTTGGTAAAGCATTCATACTGCCATAATCATGGTCTTCTGACTCAATGTCTTCATCTGGAAGAGGAAATTCAGTTTTAATAAAGGAAAATTTAAAAATTTTGTTTTGTTACCATCAACATCATCTTCATGGTCTTCAAAATATGTCATGTTATGAACAATGTTAAATCCAAGATCCAGATATTCCTTTAAAACAAAGAAAAAGTTTGTTTACTTTAGATCATTTTTAGGCACATTTCCTTTTAAACATCAATTTAGCTTCACTTCAGACTTAGTTCTCTTTAAAGATATAAAATCTCATCTGTTTTAGATCAATTTAGACTGTCATTAGATCTATTTTCTTGAAATTCTGTTTGTTTCTAGCCAAATTTAGATCCATTTAATCTTCAAAAGCATAAAATATTGGGTGGGACAGAATTTTAAGGAAGTTATGTGAAAAGTAATGTTAGAAATTTTATTGGTTTCTTCTGATTACTATAAAGCCTTAGATAAATTTAGAATTAGAAGAATGGAAAAAAATGCAGTGTCGCAAGAGATTTTTCAGAGAATTGTAATGAGACATTTTAATTAGATTCATAAAACTTTTTTTTAGTTGAAATGCAACAAACAACTTCATTCTTTTCTGATTTAAAAATAATTTCAAGAAGAGGGGACAAATAAATGAGAAAAAAATATTATTTTCTTGGAAGAGAAAAAAATTCTTCTTGAAGTACTGACCTAAGATAAATGCATTTCCTAATCAAATCCGATTAGTAAAATCGATTTTTCTTTCAAAATTCTTTGCATTGAATGCAGTTTTAAAGTTTTAATTAAATCAATCGATTTCCAATAAGAAGAAAAAAGATTATGCAATATCGTATTTCATTGACAATGACATTCACATTTACCATTACTTTCATGAAGAAATTTCATTAAGATTCAGATAAAATTCAAAAGAAAAATATTCCATACAATTCTAATGAAAATGTTATGCTGCTATACATGGACCACATACAGACCAAATGTAAATTGCTCGAATAACGTGTGTCTCACAAGTTCAGGAAATTTTAAGTTTTTTAGATTGTTTTTAATTTTTAACTTTTAAGTTTTGAAATTGTTAACTTTACAACAGCTAACGACCAATTTGCTTCCCTGAACTCTTAATTACATCAAACACATGATTTCCCATAGACGCAATCAATGCTTGAAGTAATTCTGGATCTAAATTATACCAATAATCATCAACTGCACTTATTAGTTCCTCTGTTGTTGAATATTGTTTGCAACCACTATGTACACTATCTTGAGCATGATTTCCCCAGGGATTTTCGATGAGATCAAGGTCCAGATTTATGAATAACCAGATATATAATATTTATATATATATACAGATTTTGAAAATAAGTGTTAATTTAACAAATGTGAGATGTAAAACCGTATATCATAAATATAATTATATATTGACATAAATGGACTGAGAATATGGTCTGTATATACCATATATAACCATATTCAGTTTTATATGGGCCATTTATGATTGTATATGGTCAATATCTGTCTAATTTCACATTCCATTTTTACTTTCATGTATGATACCATATCTGGTTTGCCATATTTGAATAAAATATAGCTCATACAGAACATTTCCATTAATAAAAATCTACAAATTCATTATATTCAATTTTTTTATACTATAAATCACAATTAACATGTCAACGAAATACTTTACCGTATACTATCTAATTATTTACCACTTTATCTTGCAACATAACATCTAATTTATTAGTCAACTCCCTAAAATGTGGCCTTTCATGGGGATTTTCCTTCCAACACAAAGTCATTAATTTATACCTAAAAATCAAACAAACATTAACACACTTCCACAACAAAAAAAAACTCTTTTACAATTCATCTGAGCAATTATCTGGTTTCTCCATCCTATAACCAGACTTAAGAAGATAAAACAATCTTTCCGGTGCCACCCCGGGATACGGCGTAGAGCCCAACATCACAATTTCCCATATGGCAACTCCAAACGACCACCTGCAACAAAAACACAAAATCCTCAATAAAAATCTCATGAAACACTAAAAACAACTTACACGTCACTCTTTGAGGTATAGATATGATTGATGAGTGATTCAATGGCCATCCACTTGACAGGAACACGGCCCTGTGTCAAAATCACGCACTTTCATGTCAAGAAAAATTTTATCGATTTTCACAAAACTCACTTTGCTTTTTTTGAAATAAGCGTCTCCTTCGTATATATCACGTGACAACCCAAAATCAGATATTTTTACAACTTTGTCGGTCGCTATGAGAATGTTCCTTGTGGCTAAATCTCGATGGACAACCTGAGTGTGGAAATAGTAAACAAGATTTAATTTTATCTTATATTTTTTTGAATGAGATTTACCTTCATTTCGCTGAGATAAGACATTCCTTTGCTAATCTGCCACATGAAAGAGAGTAAATCCCCAGGAGAAGCCAGATATCCTCTCGAGCCGGAGCTGGTTGTTGGGGCTAAGAGAAGACTGCCCACTCCGCTGTCTTCGGATGTATAAGTATCGAATTCTAATTGCCGAGATTTTCGCAGATAATTACGTAGCGATCCGTGTTCAGCGTATTCGACGATGATGTAAAAAGGACCACCTGAATAAAATTAATAATAAATGAGTTAAAGCATGAGTACCTGCCCCTTGTAGCGTGAATGCCCTGCAATACACAAGCAATACAATTTATCTGAAGCTGCCCCTTGTAGCATGAATGCCCTGCAATTCACAAGCAATACAATTTATCTGAAGCTGCTCCTTGCAGCATGAATGCTCTGCAATATACAAAAAGTACAATTTTGTTTAAAGCTGCTCCTTGTAGCATGAATACCCTGCAATACACAAGCAATGCAAAATGTCTAAAGCTGCCCCTTATAGCGTGACAGCCCTGCAGTACACATGCAAAAATTTTTCAATTTGTCATTAAACTTTTGCTTAAACCTGAAATATTATTTAGTTTAGGTTATTTTAGATCAATTTGTCATTAAAATTACAAAATTTTATCAAATAAAAACCATTTTAGACCTATTTTTTGTGCTTCTCTGCAAAATATTCTATGAGACTTCACTTGAACTCATTTCACATAAATTATTAATAAATATAATTTTATTTCTTTTATTCTAGAAAATTTAATTACTATCTGTATTTCCTAGAACAGAAAACTTTCTTCTTACTTTATTATTATTTCAGTAAAAAGCATACTGGAATTCTTAACTGCTGAAATCATGTTCCGTATCTCACATTATTGCGGTTTTGCAATCCCTGAGCTGTCACAACCCCTTAGGATTAACTACTCTTAGGATTAAAAGCAGAAACAAACAAGAATTTCAATGCTCGCAGCAGAAGATGAAAAAATCCAATTGCAATTCTACCAACATTTAACTGTTTTGTGCAAAAGGAATTTTCTCACGTTTGTTATTCGAGGCAGAAAGTGATAAAATCAATTCCAAAATCGATTAGTATGAAATACAGATCGAACCTCGTTACAACGAAATGTGCTCGCTATATCGAGCGTTCGTAATTTAAAAAAATTCATTATAAGTGAGTTCGTAATAACGAGGTTCGGCCTGTTTATTAAATGCCAATTTTTTTTTGAATTGTCAAACAGGTCAGGGATTTTTGGAATAAAAAGCTTCACATTTCAAAATTCGAGTTTCAAGACGTGTGAGTTTGAGTGCGAATGCTTTTAGCACTCAAGATTAGAATATGATGATTTGAACGTCGAAATCGAGTTTGCAAGTAATGGAGTTCTGAGCCGACGTGTCGAGTATCTGTTGAAGTGAGCTGTAAGCTTAAATTAGTCAGATTTTTACCTTTATCAGAACAAGCACCGAGAAGTTTAATCACATTTTGATGAGATACTTCTTTGAGCAAACTGAATTCAGACAAAAGATCTTGAAGTTCAGAATTTGTTCCGTTATCTGGAAAGTGAGATTGAGATAAATATTTGTGAAAGTTCTACCACTTTTATGATATTTAATAAAAATTTAAAGTATAGGTTGAATCTCGTTATAATGAAGTCGAGGTGGTTGAAAAACTTAGATTTCATTAAATAATTAGGTAATTAGATTTCAATGAATTTCCTTCTCGAAGGATTCGGAATATTTGATTATAGTGAAGTATTCGTTTCAACGGTATTCATTACAACGAGATTCGACCTGTAAATTCATTAGATGTGGTAAAACTTATTCATAAAATTTGAAGACAATGGAACCATAAAATTTAAAATTCATGAAATTAATGAAAATTTGTCAAATTTAAAGTTTGTGAAATTTAATTAAAATTCATAAATTTTAATTCAAGTTCATGGAATTTAAGAAAATCCAAAGAATTCACTTGAAATTCACTTGAAAGTGAAAAAAAATCCAAAGAATTCACTTGAAATTCACTTGAAAGTGAAAGAAAATCCAAAGAATTCACTTGAAATTCATAGAAAATCAAACGAATTCATTTCAAATTCACTTGAAATTTAAAGAATTTATTTAAAATACGAATCAAATTCTAGTAATCTTTAAAAAAATTAATCAAAATTCCAGTAAACTTTACAAAACTTACTTAAAATGGAAAGAAAATTCCAGTAAACTTTAAAAAATGTACTCGAAAGATGAAATTCAAAGAATTCACTTGTAATTACAATCCCACCTTTATTCCAGCAGCCCCTTACTTCACCATCCCACACTACCCTGTAAAACTCACTTTTTAACATCTTAACGGCTACAGTTGAAAAGCCGGGGTTTCCGTCGATCCCAAATGCCTTTGCTCGCATTACTCGTCCAAACTCGCCTTCGCCCAGAGTTTGCTCGATGATGAGCTGATTGCGTGGAAATTCCCATCTGCTATCAATCTGCACACGAAACCAATTGATGATGATTGAAGCAGAAAATGATTAGTTTCACTTTAATTACAGGCACTTGTAGTTTAGTGGCCCCCGTGAGCAGAGTGTCAGTCACACTGATGGCCTGCGACACGACCGAAGAGGACCTTTCGTCCACGTAATCCGAAGGGACGGCGGAGAGAGACATAGCACTGCCCAGGTACTTGGGACGCCCAGCTCGTAGTTTTAGCCGTCGAATGTACCAAGTGAAGAATAGCAGAGAGAAAACGATTGGTAATGCTACACCGAGAGCGATCAGCATGGCGCATTGTGAGTCGCATTGGTTGTCTGATTCGACTGCGTCTGAAAAGTAAATGGAAAAGATTTAGAATGCAACTTGAAAAAAAAATTTGTAAAATTCAATGAAAAACAAAAATTCAATAAAAGTTCAATGAAAAACGCAAAAATTCAATAAAAGTTCAATGAAAAACGCAAAAATCCAATAAAAATTCAATGAAAAACGCAAAAATTCAATTAAAATTCAATGAAAAATTCATCAGAAAAGAAATTCAGACAAAAAATTTAAATAACAATTAAAAATTCAATAAAACATTCAACAATCACAAACCCAATTAAAAATTCCATCACAAAAACCAACAAAACTCAACAAATCCACAAATTCAAATTAAATTTAATTAAATTTTAAATAACAAAAAATCAAACTGCAATTAAAAATTAGATAAAACATTCAATAATCACAAACCGAATTAAAAATTCATCACAAAAACAAACAAAACTTCAAAACAACACTACACACAAACACAAACAACTTTCAATAAACTTTTAAAACTCCTCTTTAACTCCTTTAACTTTTAAAAAAATCAACTACTGTACATATAAAACCACCCAAAACAAACATAACTTCCGTTGACCTCCCTCAAATTCCTCCAGGTTACATAAAAAAAGCAATGAAAGCGACAAAGGGTCGAAGTATATAAGAAAACCAACCACTTGCTCATCAATACAAAACAACAACTTGTCCAACAAACTTGGAAATAAACAAGGTAAGAAGCTTTACAGCTATTTAATTTATCAGAAACATCCTTAGTGACACTCAAACTATGTGAAAAATGCGTGTAATCAATCTTAGTGATGTAAGAGCAAGTGATGTAACAGATAAGTGGGTAAATTCCAATTAGTTCGGCTTTTCCTAAATTATAATGAAATATATCTATGTGAGCAATAGCAATGCAAAATACAACAAAAAAAATTTCTATCAAATTTTGCTATTTGGTTTCTGGGAAATAATAAAATTCAAGAAAAAAAAATCACAATTGAAAAGTCATGCAACCCAATCAATGCAAATCCTATGGGATGGGTTGCGTGAATTTTCAATCTCGTTTTCAAACATTTTGATTAAACAAAAAAAATTGTTTTGGAAGTAAATAAAGAGATTGGATTGGTTAGTTAGGGCCCATGTTTATTGAAAATATTAAGTACAATTCAATGAACTAGCGTAAGATATCAATTGAAAAAGTCACGCAACCCAATCAATGCAAATCCTATGGGATGGGTTGCGTGAATTTTCAATTTCTTTTTCCAAGATTATGATTAAACACAAAATTGGTTTGCAATTGAAAATACTGAGTAAACTAGCATAAAAAAATCGAATTTCACATTAGAAAAAAGAACGACAAATCAATTGCTAAATTCCTAGTATCTTAATCCTCCTCTTTATTTTTGATTTTTTTGATTTCCCTTGCAGTTTAAAACTGTTTAACTAATTCCCCCGACGCTCGAGCTCGGAAAACACATTTCCATTAAGCCACAGTTGAGTAAACTCATAACCCTAATAGCAGCTGCTTTGAATGCCACATCTAAACTTTAAAGTTTATTTATACAACGACAAGAAGTGAAAACAAAACTCACTGTTTACTCAATGTCTAAATACAAAAGCTGTTATCACCTAATTGCATTAGACGGAAACATTTTGGCAAATTATGCCAAATAATTGGTATTAAAGGGTTGAATTGATGTTGGAACAATTGATGAATTTGCATAGTTTGTTAATCCATGGTATAAATGGGGAATTTTGGAATGTATGACAAAGTTTTGTGTTTTGAATGCGGAATTAGGTGAAGTGAATTGATCTACGCAGATGTGGTTATTAATGGAAAATGCGGAGTAAAATGAATTTGAATTTGAAAGAGTGTAGCAAGTGGTTGTTGAATTTATTTGTGCTTTAAAGAGTGGAGAATGTAGTTAGGTAAATGTTGTATTGGGTTTGGCTTTGGTGTTTGTTTTGGTTAGGTAAATAGATGGTAATCGTTTGGTGAGTAAATTGATGTTGGATTTGAGTTAGAGAGGGAATGGAAGTTGGGTTTGGGTGGAGTCTGGGTTTTGGTATTTGGTAAAGTTGATTTGATTGGAATAATAAGTATCTATTGTATGTTTTGTATTTTAGTGGTTTTGTGAGGAAAGAGTAGTAGAGTTGTCAATAAAGTTGGAAAGTGTTGAAGGAAAATGTCAGAAAGAGCTAAAAATGCAAAAAAAAAAAAAAAAAAAAAATGCAAACTATTGCAAAAGCTATAGAAAATGCAGTTTTATATCAGATTAATAAATTTTCATAAAATATAATAAAGATTAAGTTGCAAGAAACTGCAAAAACAGCAGTAAGTTGCAATAAATAAACTAAATTATTTTAAAAAACTAAATATTCCTCCTTACAATCACACAACTACTTAGTATTTCTAAAATAAAAATCTCTTTAACACTCTCATTCCCTAGTTCTAACATTTACAACCTAAATCTCTTTCCATATTCTCCAAATCCCTAACTCCTTAAATATTCTTTGAATATTTCAGCTTTCAAATGTCACTTCCACAAATCTCAGAAATAGCAGGCGCGTGGGCGCAGCTCGTTGCCTTTTCCCCGGTGCTCAGTGTGGCAGATAGCGGCGATGTGGAAATACTAAACGATGACATTCCCGAATACAATGGTCCCGCCGGTACCATCGGAACTGTACTCGCGTTGCTCATGGTTGCGATCGGTGCGGTTAAAAACATCTATCGGGTCAATGAGAGTGCTTTGAATCGAAGAGAAGCCGCTAGTTCATCTGATATTTTCTTCCGCGTAAGTTTCAACTTCCTTACAATTTGCCTTCTATTCATTTCCATCTTAAAGTTATGCGTGTTTTTTAGTGAAAATATGGTTGCAGGAAAGCGCAAAATTGTAAAATGAGATGCAAAAAATGGAGTAAAGGGATGTAGACGACAAAATAAAGTAAAAACACAAGAAAAACCAACACAAAGAGCAGAAAAATGGCAAACAAAAGCAAAAAAAGTGCAGAAAATGACAATATTCAACAGAAAAATGCCCCAAAACAGCAGAAAAATGCTTTAAAATAGCAGAAACTGTCAAATAAAGCTGAAAATGCAAACAAAAGCACCTAAAGTTGCCAAAAATAACTTAAAGCAATAATTAATGCTTAAAAAGGCAAAAATAAACCCAAAAAGTACAAAAAGTAACTTTAAAAACACCAAAGAAACACTTTCTCCCATACTAAAGCATCTAATCAAACTTATAAAAACATTTACATTTATTTTGATCAAATGTTTCTCTAAGTTTAAAGCGCACAGCTAATACTTCTTAACAGTAAATAGGAAAAGATATGTAAGGGTCATAAAAGCAATGCTCCAGGGTGCACAAACATAGTGTAGCTACTTATTCAAATGTCTCGGCTTTGTAGGCGTGCAGAGTTAAGAAGGCGATCGAAAATTGTAATAAATTGTTGTCAAAATGTACATTATATAAAGCTGTTAAAATGCGTCTTTAAAAAGATAAATAAAAAGGTGAAATGAATGGTATGAAATTTGTCTTACGAAATCTGCATCGCTTTCATAATGGATTGGCTGCAGTGAATTATTCGGATAACAAAATGGCAGCTATAAATTGTCAAATGCCAAACAATTTGCCAATACCGTTGTGTCATGAATGAAAATTTATAGATATAATAAATTGTGTGTGTAATTTTCAAGGTTTTTAATAAAAAAGTTGAATTTTTAAAATTTTGACGATATGCAGTGAAGCCAACGAGTAGGTTGGGTTGGCTTCTCCGCAGAGACTTCCTTAATTGTTTTGCAACTCAAATAGTTGTTTTGATGTTTTTGTACTTTCCTATTTATTTTCTTTCTTCGTTTAGCATTGATATAATTAGGTCCCCTCTTGGGCTCTTGGGCTTAAAATTTCACTCAGATCTGTTTCTCTAATTATAATTTGCCTCTTATTAGTGTAAAGCCTAAATAACCTTTGAAAAGACCCATTTCGCAAGAAAATAACTGCTATTTTACTTTAAAACTACAACTTATTCCTAGAAAAACAGTAATTAGTAAATGGAGACCCCTTTAGCATAAAACAAACTCAGCTTATGACGTATTGTCTCTTAAACACATTTAAGACACAACTATGTATAGCAGTGAAGCATCGATCTGCCTCAAAGATCTTGACCATTGACCCTTTTAAAGACTTAAAAATTTTTAATTTAATAACCATAATTACTAATTGAATATTTTTTCACTTCAGTTGGCTAATTTATTAGACAAACAACAATGTGCATCGTTATTCTTATGCTCGTTAGCATTTCAATCCGGAAATCAAATTATCAGCACGGAAAAACAATTGCTTCTCCATCCATTTATGTAAACAAATTAACCCCAGAAAAAATTCAAAGCCTATTTCATTTCTCTATCTTATTCCAGATCAAATGGAACTACCCACTCAGCTGATGATAAGTTAAAGGAAGCTGCTCAATTTGGATTCAAAGCAAAAACTCAACAAGATTGCATTCGAGCCAATTCTCAATGCCCTTTACCCATGGACGCACTCGAAGGCTCTTTCCAAAGAGCCCGCAGAATAAACACCAAGATTATTTTGTGGCTGGAAAATGTCATATCCAGATATGCAATCTTTCGCTCAGAAACGACAACAACATGCCACTCGTGAGAGTACCGTAGAACTTTATTGCTAATCCGAAATTTCAGTTTATTCGAACAGTTTTGATAAATTTCCAGAAATGCCAAATTATGAGGGTATTTAGGTTAATAGCCTTAATATACCTCAGTCCCAATTAGTTCTGATTAGTAAGGTAGGTTACCTTACTAATCAGAACTAATTGGGACTGAGGTAGAACCTTACTAAGGTTCTACTGTAAATTTTATTGACTTTTAATTTTCATCAGTTTAATTTACAATCTAACTACTGTATATGTAACCAGATTTGTAATTAAAGCCCTAAAGGCCAGTTGTTAATACTCTTGCACAAACATCTTTGGGTCATTTTTAATTACATAAGATTATCCTTCAGTTGCAGTTAATACTAATAAGAAAAGTTCTGTAAATAAAATTAGAACTGCATTAAACTTGTTTGTTTCAATGATTCCTATGGGAGGGAAAGGGTAATTTGTTTTGTTAATGATTTTATGGGGTGTTTTACCTCTAAGATTTGTAAACAGTCTGCTGCAATCAAAATTGAAATAGATTTTGTAGTTTACTTAAGGATGTTATTATAATTTTAATTCCTAAGCCTTTGTGTAACAAAGCTGTTTAGGTTTGTTGTGGTTGTTATTTTTGCTTGGTTTTTAAGTTTCAGGGCTTCAGGGTGTTTGGAACTTAGTTTAAGATTTGATATATGGTTGATTGAAGAAATATTGGTGTTTGGGGGTTTATTTTTCTTTGGAAATATATTTTTTTGACTTTTTGTATCAGCAGATTTTCAGGTTTTAAATAGTAATGTGGTCATAAAATTTTGAAGTGTTGAGCAAATTTTTGCTGAGTTTTTGTCTGCTAGATGATTTCTACTTCTGAATATAAATGTTTGGAAGTTGGATTTGTTCAAAGTTTATGGTGAGTTTCCATTTTTATTGCAAATTTGTAAAAGATTTATGTATGCTTTTACTGACTTCTCATCTCTTTGAATTCTTCATGCAAATTTATAAATGTTTTGATATTTATGCACACTGTTATTGCAAACACTAAAGAGTTTGTACTTTTCCTTGCTAAACACTAGAGATTTTGCATTTTTCTTGCAAATTTATAAAAGTTTTACACTTTTTCTTGTAAATTTCTAAAGAATCTGAACTTTTACTAATACACACTTACTTTTCATTTCAATTCTCATTACCCTAATTTTTAATCAAAAAAAAAAAAGAAGAAATTTCCCACTTACCAAAAGTAGCCACATTTCCAACCACAGGATCCCGATCACTAGAATTAACACCTCCACTGGAATGAGCATGCGTCGTCTTCCTATCATCCTGACCCTCCACAGCATCATGTTCGCCATTCTCGGCAAAACAATTACATTTTCTCAGCTGAGAATCGCACCAAAACACTCCTAAGGCACTTCTAGTGCTCATTCCACGTCCGTGTTCCCCGACACACGACTGCGGCACGACTTGCTCTAAATTCAAATCAATATGTAACTCAATAACCATATTTTTCATTACAATTTACTTCATTTCATACCTGCACAATCCTGCGGGCAAATATTCCAATCCAGCGACTCCAATTCGTCGCATTCTCTGTCGGGACACGTGCGGGTGTTGGCAACACACGTTCCTCCCACGGCAAGGTTTAACCACTCGCACGTTCCTTGACCCGATCCTCGACCGCACGCGATCGTGCACACGTTCTTGTTGTTATTAACTGCACATGACGCAGTGCCATCTAATTGAATGGATATAAATTTGAATATGAATAAAATAAAAAACGTTTGAAATCAGTCGTAGCATTTGCAAAATATAATTCAAGCTCAATCGAGCTTTAAAATTGAGTTTAAAACTCAAATTTTAAAACTCACGCGAAGGATTTGAAAGTTTTTATTAAATTTACTAAATTTCTGAAAAGATTTTTTGTTTGAACAACCAGCAAAATAATTTAACGCATTGTATTACAGAAGATTTAACAATAATTTCAATAAACTCGCAGAAATTTAAATTTAGTTAAATGAAACAACCAAAATCCTTAAACTCCTTAAAATCCCTCGGAACAAAAGCAAACAAGTAGAGAGTTAACGGCATAATCAATAGTTTCAATATAATAAAAATTGATCTTCATTTCCTTTTGTCATTGCGCACGCTCAAGTTTGGTTTTTACGCAATCCTTAAAAAATATCAAAACCAAAAAATTGCTAAATCACTTTAAATTATATTTGTTAATTGCATAAACCTAAAAATTTACTTTGATGGTAACTTAAGATAGCCTTCGTGGAACAGTGGAATAAAAAAATTAAATTTGTCAACAATTTCGGGAAATAAGTCATTAATCGACGCATAAATCAAAATATTCATACGTTGCTTAGCGATCGTAATGGCATTGGCATTCAACATGCCGTGCAATTTAAATTTGTAAATATATCGGAGATGTAATCAAGCGAATGAGGAAAACGTTACGTACCACATTGGATGTTGGTGTCACCTGAAAGAATTTTTTTTGTTTAGTTTTTATCGAAACGAAAAATTTGAATTTTTTCTTTTACTTGGTATTATTGTTATGTTGATCCACGTTGAGTTGGTCGAATTTGGGTGTAATTGTGAAATCCATTTCACTTTTATGCTCAAATTTCTCCATTGGTGCAGTTTAGTTGGGTCTTGGAGATAAACAATTCCTTGAAACGGCGTCACGTTGAAAACGTCTTTTAGTTCCGGTTGAATTACTTCGATTGAGAAAATAAAATCGAGATTGTGTTTGCCCAAATGTTTGAGGAATGGACCTAATATCTAATAAAAGAAAGTATTTCAATGAAAGTAAACAGTTCTTTCTCCATTTTGTTATTTTGTTTTCTTTTAGAAGATGTGATGAGATGTTTGAAGTTTAAAGTTGTATTTCATACACACAATGCGGGGTTTTACGGTATTTATTATCTACGCTGCGAGTCCTGTTGGCATAAGCTGAGCTCAGTAATTATTGCCATCTAGGATACCTCAAGAAATAGGAGATACAGATACAATTGCATCTCCTATTTCTTGAGGTTTCTCTTAACGTTTTGCAATTTAATCAAAGTTTAATCCAAAATTTTCATTACTGAATTTATACAGCTTCATCTCCTGCAATTTTCTTTTAATTTTTTTAATTTTTTTGTAACTTTTACTTAACAAATGAAGTTTCCTAGAACAACTTTATACTTGATATTTAATTATTGGAATTTCATCTTTCCTTTTTAATTTACTGTCTTTTTTAGAGTCACGCGCACTGAAATTGCAAGTTGTGCTATTCAGGTTATGCAGGGAAGCTACCAGGTGAGGGGCCAACGATTGCACTGCCCATTATAGCTAACCTAACTTAATCTAAAGAAAAGAAAACAACAGAAAACACACTCACTCACCTTCGTATATTTAGTAGCATTTGAATAAATAGTTTCATTATACTGTGAAAAGATTGTCGATTTGATGGTTTTATTGTGCAAAATCAAATTAAACACCGCCTAAAAGTAAAAAAAAATTCAAATCAATTTATTTCCCACTTAAAAAGAAATCCTTCCAATTCATGTTTAATTCACCACCAAAAAAACAAAAACATTTACTTGAAAACATTATACTTCACTTACTTTTCTATCCTCGTATCTCTCAGGCATTTCATAGTCTTCAAAAACAATTTGAACTGCGTAACTTTCACCTTTAAACTCGAGTTTCCTTTTCAATTTAATATCTACACAATAAATAAACAAGAATACCATTTAATTGTACAAAATTACACAACATTGATCTCAAAGAACGTCTTTTATAGCGTAAATGTCAAGTGAATGAAACCGACACACAATTTCTAGTGCTTCAGTCTCGGAATCAGTTTTGCGGATTGAATGACGAAATACGATATTTCCTTCGTGTTTAAGGCTGCTCAAATTTACTTGCCCTAAATATTACAAGGTTTCAATGATCTATTGTAATTATATAATTTTTTTTTACTGTTTTTTTAGGTTTTGAAGGTTTAAAGGGAGGAAATTGTGACTGAAATGTCACGCAACCGAATGATTGTAAATTGTGTGTAATGGGTTGCGAGACTTTTTGAGTTTTTTTTTAGGGTGATGGAAGTCGTTAACATCGTTCGCACGTTTCTATGTTGTGTTTTATTTAGGTAATAATGTTATTGGATGCGAGCCAAAAGTTAAAGGTAAGGGAGTTTGGTTTTTGGGAATTAAGGAAATTAGGTGGAAATTTAAATAGTTGTTTTGTGTATTTTTTTTAATTGGTGTTCGTTGCAGGGATTTGTGACGTCATAATAGTGTTGTTCAATATGCGATGATGTAATTAGACTGAGTTATTAAGTGATAGATGATTTTGTTATTGAGAAATGTTGTGAATGGCTAATAATAATTATGGCTATTTGTGCAAAATTGCACAAAATTTGCATTAATTATCAAAAAATTAGATCAAAAAGTGCATAAATCAGCTAAAATTTGACAAACATTTTATCAGAAAAAATATAGTAACTTTTGGATTCAACCTTCACTGATTGAATCCATTTCAAAATCCTAAATCACTGTCCTCTATAAAATATATATTTGTTCTCAAGATTACTACTCTCACTTTCAGACAGGTTCATTCTCTTCATAACCTTCAATAACCCTTCACTCACTGAATTATCATCCACCGTAACTTAAGTAAATTTATTTAATATAAAGTTTCAAGTTGAAGATTCAACCCCCCCTTTAAAGCAACATTTTTTCCAATTTTAATAAAATGCTATAAAAACATTTCATGTCTTCTCTCTTACCTGCTTTTTTATACATCCCGATCTCCGCATTGAATTTCAAATCCACCAAGTCAATCTCAAACAAGTCTTCCACGTCGTTGAATAACTCGCAGGAATAACTCGTCAATGTACTGTCTTTATCAAACAATATAATGTCACTTTCCAACGATAAAGTCGATCCCTGCAAATGTAAAACACAAAAATCAATCACAAAACCAAAAAAATCACTAAATTACATTTTAAAAAACCCAAAAAATCAACAAAAACCCAAAAAATCAACAAAAACCCAAAAAATCAACAAAAACCCCCAAAAATAAAAAATAAATAAAAAAATATTTAAAAAACCAAAATAATCAACAAAATGTCACAAAATCACAGCAAAAACCCAGAAAATCTACAAAAACACAACAATATCCCAGAAAATAAACAAAAATCTCACAAATTCACTTCAAAACCCCCAGAAAATCAATCAAATCACTCACAAAATCCCAATCTTAATCAAACTCCCCATCCTTTTACCATCAAACCCTAATTTATTTGCCTTCGCTGCCCCTCAACACCTCCCATCCACTTCCCAGCATAGCCAACCCACTTAAAACGATAAGAAACGGCGCCTTACAACACTCAATTGCTTATCCAGGTAAACATTCATCTGTTCTCCATTACTCAACAATGGTGCGTTATCGTTCACATCCAAAACGACCAAAGAACCCGGTCGAGAAAAATTCCTCCTCACACCGTTCTCAGACAAATCACAAAACACAGTAAAATTAAGAAACGGCGTCGTTTCGCGGTCCAACGGGGCATTTGTCTTCATTTCGCCCGTCAAACGATCAACAATGACGTACCGGGACACGTCTGAAACAACAATAATAATAAAAAAATTGTAGCGGTTTATCGCAAAAACGATTTCATTACCTTTGTTTATGTGGTATCGAACGTTTCGCGGTTGGCACAACGCTTGGTAAGGCAGGGAAGCCAAACTCGCAATTACTTGGGCGGGCGAGTTCTCGTAAACGGACACGTGGAAAGGAACCGGAAGAAAACACGCTTGTTCTGATGGCGTTACACAAATTGACGAATCCCCCTGCGTGATGCTGATTGAGCCAACACATGTAGCTAATTTAGTGTTATTTGTTTTACTCCGCGCCGACAAAGTGACGGAAATATTGTGACCTTATTGCAAAAATAACACAAAAAGAGGATTACATTATATTTTTTAATTTTTGCGCCGAGTGTTTACGCTCGATTCCTGAAAATCACATTTCAAAATGACCACCACAATAATAACGTTAATAAAACAATAAAAATGAGTTCTTTTAAAACCATTCTCGAATCATTCTCGAACATTAAAGACAATACGCCTTCAATAACGTTAAGACACGTTTTTGGTTAAGAAGAAAGAAAAAAGATGAATCATCATCGAGTAGTACTAAGCCAATTACAACTTCTTGCGTTATAGTTCATTGGTTCCATATCTGAATTACATTAGGATGAGCAAAATGCAATTACAAGTTGACCAAATATGATTAATATAACCGCACCTGACCACATTTGCTTATGATAGGGGATGTAAATTATCTTTTTATGGTCCATTCATGTCGAATAAATACATTCGTGAGTCACACAAGCTTACATGTGACATTTTCACAAGAGTCGTTGTGCGAATAAACAAAATTTCTATTTGTAAGTTTGTAATTTGACACACAACTTCTTCCTGATGATGTTTGTTAAAGAAATGCAACTGTTTGAAATCAAAACACATTTTTGATGAGATTTTCAGAGCCTTGATTATTGGCCTTCTCGGATTTATTTCCAGGGTCAAGGAAAAGAACATAATTATAGCTCTATTATTTTGAAAAGAAATAACAGTTTTTATGTTTATTTTTAGCCATTTTGCTTCATTCAACATCCTAGTTCATCTAGAAACATTGTATCAACGCTAGCAGATTCACAATTCATGATGTTTTTGTATTACTCTTCCAATAAAGGCCGGAATTTGACTAATTGTAGCTGGAAGATACAAGAAAAGGTCAACAGTGGCGCTTTCGGGGTCCTTTTTTTCTTTTTTTTGTTTACAGTTAGTTAAAACTTGACAATCGGACTTCATTAAAACTTTTAGTTTTGAAGATTTAGTCCTTTTTCCACTCATCTCATTTTTCTTTACAAAAAGAAATGATGTAAATATGAGAAAGAGATGGGAAGTTGTTTCAAGTGGCAATAACGCGAAGGGAAATCCCTAAAATTAAATTTCTCATGCTCGTATTACCTTAAAAGTGCCTTTGAGACATACCCCAAGGAAAGAACACATATTTGAAACACAAAAAGCCAATATCAATTTATGAAACCTCGTCATAACGAATTCAACGAATTCCACATCAAAACGCGTTCGCTATACCCAGAGTTTGTAACACCCCACGCATCCCTATCTATAAAACTTTAATTTTGACATTAATCTAATATAAAATATTGAAATTTTAAAACATAATAAACAATTCAACGGCGAAAAGCCATTAAACTTGAGTTCCTTCACACCGGAAATTGGACTTAAAACGAGAGAAATGCAACTTCTGGCAAACGAAACGCAATATCGAAGTTCGTTACATTAAAAACAAAAAAAAAACAAAAAAAAAACAATATATCGCAACCGCACACTCCTACTCTAGTTGGCACACAACTTCTTTGTCTTGAAAACAATTCTCAAGAGGAAATAACTTCTGAAATCCAGCGATAACCTCGATGCACCGTTAAAACAAAATAAAAGTTTGTTCTACTGAAAGAAATCAATGCTGCAATCGATCAATAACAAAACAGATAAGATTAAAACGAAAAACATCAATAACAATTATCAAAAACGTATTTGCATATATATATAACGTTTAAAACTTTGATTTTATTACGGAATAGTTTTACCTATGAGTTGGTAAAGGTTGGACGAAGTGAGGAATACGTTTCCCTTCGAAGGGTCCACTTGAATTTGAAGAGGAGGATTGATGACGTCTATTGAATAGATCCAATCGAAACGGGTTTCGTCTTCTCCATTTCTTACTGCGACCACTCTCATTAGGGAGCGATTAATGGGGAAATTAAAAGGCACGTGCACATGCCATGTCTTGAGTGGAAAGTGGACGCAGAACACTGAAAAACAAATTTGTTTTTAATTCTGAATAAAATAAATGACTAAAGCTAATTAGAACAAATTCCAGTGTTAGAAAAATGAGATTTACACACATTCACTGATTATTAAATTTATTTAAGATTGTAAAAGAACACTTTACAAAATTTTACCGGTAAACATTGCTAACATTATGTCTTATAACTAATTATAAGTTAGATTTATAATTAACATGGAATTTTTAAGTTTTTTAAGACATAAATTTTGTTCTCCGCAAACTCTGTTGTTATTTTTGTAAATCTGATTATTTTGAAGCATTCATTAATTCGTGATTAAGGGTTATGATGAGTTTTGTGACCTTTTGGATCGTTTTATTGGTGAATAAAGGCAAAGTTTCCTTCTGGTAAAGGTTGTTTAATGATGGTAAAGAGGTTATTACATGAGCTCTGGCCTAGAGTTGCCTTAAAGTTGTGGTGAATGGTTAAAGTGATAGATAATATTAGCTATAAGTGCTTCTAATAGCGTGTATTTTCCCAGCTAAAAGCGAATGCTTTGAAGTACTTTGTAACGCTTTGTATAGCTTTGTAAAGCAAACAAGTCGCCGTCATGTTTGGGTGCGCATTATCTCCGAACGATTTGGACAATTTCAAAATGAAATTGTTATTGCAGAGTTTTCCTTAAGAATTCGCTAACATATATTAGATTTTAATTGAGTAGAACCGTAAGAAGAAGAATAGAAGAAGAAGAATATGATGAGAATACAATACAAATTACAATACTGGCAAAGTAAGATCAAACTGCCTACAGTTTCGGGTACCTGGAAAAGGAGATGGGCATTGTGCCCACGCAATTTTTGTAAATTAAAAACGTTGTTGACGTTTTAGAGTTATTCCGAAGTGAATTTTCTTAAGAATTCCACGACAGTTATTAGATTTTAAATGTCAGTGACAATGCTAAGAAAATTATTAGAAATGACGA
Organism: Stenotaenia linearis; assembly: GCA_034700445.1. Taxonomy (NCBI): domain Eukaryota; kingdom Metazoa; phylum Arthropoda; class Chilopoda; order Geophilomorpha; family Geophilidae; genus Stenotaenia; species Stenotaenia linearis. Next base: position 23,729 of record JAQIXT010000354.1, read on the forward strand.
AATAAATTAAGTTCCGTTTGATGGACGGAAAATTAAATTACCAGTTGAGCTCTGCCCTTAAAGTCATCTAAATTTACAGTTAAAGAGTTGCAATAAAACTACATTACCTGGGATTTAGTTCTAAGTGCCGCTAATTGCTCAAATTCGCGACCAAACGCCCGAAAGACCGGTTCAAATTGCAGCCATGTTTTCGGAACTCAGAAAAGGAGATGCGCTTTGTCTCTAAGGTCTCAAAACAATTTGAGTTTGGGTGACATAAAAACACAACATTTGAAACATAAATGTTTGAAAGCATATTTACGATTTCGTACATAAATCATTATCTACTTCAATTTATAAATTTTCTAGCTCGAAGTCCCTTTAAAATGAAATTGTTGACTTATAAAACTTAGATCGAAGCCGCCCGCCATGTTATTCGGTTCGTAAAATAGAAAACAACGAATTTTTTACCTAATGCAATATGTGTTTCCATTTACTCGGAAAATTGTAATAAAATAAGATAAAAGCGAGCTATAAATTCAGGTCAAAACATCTTTTGTGTTATTCGCTGAACTTTTAACCTTATCTTCAACAGATGGTCGTAATTGTATTTACAAACGTATCGACGGTTACCTACGTTAAATTCATTCGAATTTATCACAAACGGATAAGCAATTTTATACTCAATTCGGTTCTTGGAAATGTCGAGTGAATTCTGGTTGGAGTTTGAGATGTCGTCTTGGTGTGATCTTTGGCTTGTAACGGTTTCTGGCTTAGGTTTAATTATCTAAGATTAAGCCAGATAATACCCGTCATGCATCAAAACCCACACTTACACCGCCCAACACGATTGATCTTCGCTTTGTGGACTTTGATCTCGTGTTCGCTTTTTACGACTTTGCCATAATTAATTCATGTCTGCCAAACTGGCACGATATTGACTTCGATGTGTGCGCAGTGTTACATTAAAAAATGTATTGCAACAGTAATTTATGGTGGTCGTACGACGTAAAAAGTAAATTTAACTTTTACTCTTCACTTATAGGTTTACATTGAGTTCTAAATTCAGTTTGAATCAAATGTTAATGAGAGTTAAGATTGAAGTTGCGTTTAAACTGAAACTTATTTAATCACGAGAAGTCTTGTTGTGAGGTTTGAAAAACGTGACTTTGTTGCACAAGTGAATCATTGTGAACTTTTTTTCGCTGTAGTGTTAGGATATTAAGTTCTTGCACGTAGGAAGTTATTGTTACTTTACATTTCTAATTATCTAGAGAAAAGTAAATCTTGGTTGGGATTAAAGAGAAGGTTTAGAAGTAAAGGAGAAGGGGATGGAAGTTAAAATAACTTATAAAGTGTTTGGATGATATATTTAATAGTCAAGATAAAGGAAGGAAGAAAGAAAGAAATCTTAGTAAGAAGAAATATAGTTGTATTTGAAAGATTGCGTATTAAATTATCTGTCATTTTGTGTTGAGGAATGGTAGTCGCGAAGAAATACTTTTTTGTTTCGTGATGGTTCTTGAAATAACAATCGTAGAATTTATTGCAGCAATGTATTTCTAATTGGTTTTTCTCTATTTTGTTTCATTCGTGAAAATTGGAAATGAGAAGTGAAAGACTTTTACTTGTAACTGCACCTTAATGATGTACTTACACTTTATACTTTTATGAGCGTGTCTTTAAATTTTAAATGATTTTTAACACTTAATTTACCCACTCAAAGCCCATTTAACTATACTTAAATTCTCTTAATCTTCGTTTCTCTTATTCCGTGCGGTTTCTACCCGATTTAGGTGCCAACAACCCAACGTCTTTGACACTCGATATTTCTTAACACTGAATACGGTGTCATCCAATTAGAAAACTAATCGTTGCTGATAGCTCCATTACTAAATACAGGCTTCCAGCTATCCACTTCAATCGTAGAAAACTTTCCACACATACTGCACTCCTAAATCCATTTAGTTTTTGATTTTATCTTCTGGAACCAAAGTTATACAGCCAAAAAGATAAAATCATTTCTTTTCATCAATTTTTAATCATCCCAAAAGTTTCAACTTCCAAAAACTTTATCAAAACAGTAATTATATGCAAATAAAACATTGCAAAACAAAAAAACAAAAAAACAACAACAAAATAATTAAAACCTTTGTGTTCTTTTTGATAAGTAGTTGCCTGATGCTAATTAAAACAATATTAGATAAGATTAAAGTTGAGAATTAAATTTCTAATCATTTAACAGTTAAATGAACCAGTATTTATCTTTCTAGCAACAAACAATGCAGAGCAAATAGCTTTTGGATTAAATTCAAATGTCAAAGCTTGAAGCAAAGCTCATTAAGTTATCTGGCGCCCGGTGGATTAAAAATAGCAAAGATAAAAATTCGCACGAGCCAATCGTATCACGTGAGCAGCAACGTGGAGTAATAAATTGCTTGATAAATAAGTGTCAAATGTGTTGACGAATTTTAACCTTGGGAGTCGGGCAGACTGTTCCTGTCCGACTCCATCGCTTTAAAAAAAAGAAAACAGAAAAAAAAAATTTTTCCTCTTAAAAAAAATTCCACAGGAAATTTTACTAATAATCAATAAAAAAACAGTTCGCAGACAATTTTTCGAGCGATGAATTATGAAATTATAAAATCACCTCGTAAACATTAACTAATTTGACACAATGTGCTCATTAATTAACATTAACGTAACATTAATTGCGTCGTAATTAATAAAGACCACATTTCCCACAATCATTTCCGCGTACAATTTACTTTTTTTTTTAATTCAACACTATTTTTAATTAAAAAGAAAAAAAGAAAAAACAAAGTACACAAAACCCTCAACTGCATCGAGGAAACGTTTCACCGCAGACCAACTCCACCCAAACGAGTCGTCCGTTGCTTGGTTACGATAAAACCTTTCAATGACTCTTTACACCAGAACAAAATACATAAATAATAATCTTCCAATTGTGCACGTGCACCTTTGCTCTTATTTCACTTATTGTCATTTGCCAATAATGCGCATCATCGGTTTCCTGACACCTGTTTTGTCTTTTGTATTCGATCGGCAAACTCAGAGGTCACAAAAGTCCATTTTCTCATCAGATTTTGTGCACGTTTTGCACATTTTGCAAAGAATAGAGTGATTTTCTACTCAGAAAAGACATTTATTTCTATTTCACCAATGTTTTACTTGATACACAAACCAGGAAATGGCTGACATGACAAATTCAGTACAGCAATCAATCAATTGATTTCACTATTGCCATCTTATTTCCTTCTGGGTTGTTACAACATGGTTAGAAGAAAACCCGAAAAATAAATATGTGGTCTGTGGTTTTTGTATGTCATTTGAATGGATCTGCTTTTGACAGATGTTTGTGATAAGGAAGTTTCTGTATGCTTTTACAGGTGGTGGGGAAATCATTGCTGCACAAGCTTTGCATAATGGTGGTAGAAGTTTGTATTTTTATGGTATAAATGAAAATGTATGTTATTTTGGGAGATAAAATGATCAATCAAATGATGTTGGAGAAAAACAAATGGATTTATGTTTGTTTTTGTTTTGTTTTGCTTTGCGAGTTCATTGGAGATAATGGAATGAGTTTTCTATTGTGTTGAAATTTGAAGAAAATATGATTTATAAGTTTGGGAATTGTAATTATGGATGTATTATGTTGTGGAAGAATGATTATTTCAATGTTTTTTTAAGTTATATGTATTAGTTTCAGTGAATTAATTGAGGATGTGGTAATAAATTAGTTTGGAAATTGTTTTTTAATTGTAAATTAAAATTTTGATTAATTCTTGATGAATTATGGACTGAAGTACCTAATCAATAACTAGTAATTACTTTTATACTTTCAATTTCAAGTGTCAATTACACAAGTTGTTTGTAATGAAAGTTGTGTTTGTCTTTTGTGGCTGTTTTATAAAACTAATGATTCAAGTAAATAGATGTTTGGTTTCCTTTTGGTTTGCATTTCAAATTCAAAATAGTTTCAATAAAAATAAATATAAAATGTAAAAACTATGTTATAGTTATAAACAAAGTTTTTTTTTTACCCACAATGCTATGTAACAATAATTATTTCACAATTTTCACCAATTAATGCTCTACAAACCTATTTTTCATTTGCATTTTAATCCCACACTAAATCATTCAGAAGATTGATGAATTAATTAAGAAAAATCTTCTTTCCTTCTTCATTTTTTATTACAAATTAAAATTTTGATTACATTAATTCATAATTCACAACTAAAATCAATAAACAGTTCAAATCCCAACTCTCAAGTGCCAACTTCAAACTCCCTTTCATCAATTGTAAGAAAACTGTCAGCAATTCCTCACTCTAAAGACTGTAAACAATTAAGTTGAACTCCAGCAAGCCCCTGGACAGCAAACAGTGATAAGATTAAACCTTAATGACATTACTGATAGCTATAAATGGCAAAAAGAGAAGCAGTATTTGTAAGACACTCACTTTATCACCTCCACAACCCACTTAATATTAATTTCTAACACACAAAAGCCAAAACTTTGACCTTAAATGTTCAATACTGTCACTGAATTTGCATTATTGATTTAATCCTTCGAGCAAACATGAAATAATCTCAGGATTAAATGGAAAAATTAGAGCTTGGCAAGATTCAGAAATGTGATTAGCAACACTGGGATTTAGTTTATCAAGTTAAGCCAAATCACATAATTGTTTTAGCAACAGTAAACTCAGCGGTTGCCATCCATTTTATGACCATGTGACCCATTTTCACAACTCATTAGACACAACATAATTGCACAAGAATTTACCAAAATGATTTATCATTTGCGAGTTTGTGGAATTCTGGCTGCAAAAGCTGTGATTAAGTGTCGAATTGGTGATAAATTTAGTACCAATTCTCGGTAGATTTTGCCGAGTAGGTTGCGATATTATTGGTGAAATTAAAATTACAGTTGAGGCCACAACATTGGCTCTACTTAACGTGACTTTTGAGCTATCAATTTGACTCTGTGGTATTTATAACCCAGACAAGTGCAAATGGATTTGACAAACTCTTGTTATAGATCTCGCGACTTCACGCACACTTAAAACACGTCATGTTTAACATTGAAAACCCTACGGAGAAGTTATAATTCATTGATTTTTTTTGTTTTGAAGCCATTTTTTATGTTTTTTGCTGTTTTCAATGTTTTTGCTCGTAATTAGAGTAAATTTCTGCAATAAATGAATGTAAGGCTATTTTTTTAAAGTAAATTACGCTTGGAAAACTATTATTATTATAATCTAATGATATAATTGGAATTTATGTGGATTCCATAGCGTTTAATTTGTTTTGTCCGACTGATGGTTTCTATAGTTGCAGTAATTTCTGATTTCATCATTTCTTGAACAGATTCTAAGTTGTTTACTGTTCTATTCGTGCTAGGAAACTGAAATGTAGTTCTTTTGAAGTATAGAAAAGCTAATTGACATTTGAGGAAAAAACTTTTAAGTTATTGTATTTGACAAAACAACATCGTCCTGCGAAATTGGTTTTGGAAAACATTGTTTTCTTGATGTTTTTTTAAAGTTTTTATTAGTTTTTGGTGTTATCAGCCGAACTTTTCAATTTCTCGAGTGTGATCGAAATGTTTGATTGTGACGAAGTGAATCTTTTGTAAATATCCTCAAAGTGACAGGAATTTGTAGTGTCGTTTCTGTTTTCATTATATGTATAAGTGAAAGTGTGTTTTCTATTCTGGACATCATTTTATGGTGTTAAATGGTTATTTTTGATCAACAGATGTCAAAATGAAATATTTTTCTACAAAAAAGATCATTTCTGCTATTTTTATGTAAAAAAAGATCATTTTTGAAACAAAACGCGTTCATTTCGACATAAAATTGCTCATATTGATATAAATCACCTTTATTTTGACCCAGAACATGCCAATTTTGATCAAAATATTCATCAATGTGGTCTTTTTCTGAGAAATTTAAACTAATTTCCAAAAAAATTGTACGTTTCATTGACATCTAAAATCATTCTATACATTTCTTCCCATGCATAAATAACAAAATAAGCTCAAATTACAACCGAAATTATCTTTCTTTACCCAACTTCCTCCTTATCCCACCTCAACTAAACCTGAATGAAAACCCTTCATTCATCCCAAGTCAACCAAGCAAGAAATTAGTGCATTTGAAATCATCTTTTCTTTGAAAATGCACAAGCGCAATCAATTCAACTGCCAATTTAGGATCGCGTGAGTCTTCATCTACACTCAACCACTAAATAAAAAATAAAAATTTAAAAATCCAACAATCGCTACCATGGAAACGCATTCGTGGATGTCAACATTTGATACCTCTATCCAACAAGAAGAGATTCATTAAACTCCTTTTCAAACCGCAAAACAGAGAAACAAAACAACAGAAAACTTAAAATTTTCTCTTTTATCTCTTATTTCAATGGACAAATGACCGATGGTCACAACAACTCGGCTGGAGTGAGTAAACAAGTCGATCAATCGAGCGAAATTTCGGCCCCCGTCTCGTGTTTAAGCCTTAATTTTCTTACATCGACTCAATTTCAACCCACACTGCGCAGTGGGAACTAAATGAAAAGACATACAAGGGTTCCTTGACCACTCTTTTGTGCTGATAATGACATTTATGGCGCCCCCCCATTTAGGACTGACTCTAAGATTAACAAAAAGTGGAGTGTCTGGCAGCGGGGGAAAATGAGAAGTAGATTGCGTGCGACATTATCGGAGAATCCCAGCGGACAAAGTTTTCAGCGATCAATTAAATTACGTTCGCGGTCACGTCTGGTTTACGAATGAGTGAGGTTGGTGTAGTGTTGGAAGGGTTAATAATAGAAAATATAAAAAATGATTTTTTTTTTAAAGACAGTTAAAGGTGGTTTGGTGTTTGGATGTGAAATTAAATTTAAAATTAAAGCAATAATTAAGTTTGTTGAAATTGCGAGGCGTTAAGTAACGAAGGGTTTACTAACGTAACTGTTTAAAATATAATCAGAGACCGTAAAAAGGTGTTTGATAGCGTATAATTTTAACGGGTAATTGTTATCCTGTAATTTTTTCAATAAAAACAGATCGGAGAGGAATTACGGCGCATGCGTCCGCGTTTGGAGTTGGAAAAACACAAAACTAAATGCAAATGAAGTTTAGTATTTGATTTGAATAAAAAGATATCGCAACCAAAATTTGCGTTATTGCATTAATTTTTTCTTTAAAATCAAAGAATAATCTTAAAACACCAATAAAAACTTCAATTTTTTAAGCAAAAACGCAAATATTTCTACTTTAACCTTGAAAAATATTTTTTTTAAAGTTGAAAACTTGAATAATTTTAGTTCATTTCACTTAAATTTAACCAAAATCATTAACTTTTAACTCGAAATCAAAGTGTCTTAATTTGTTTCTATACATTTAATAACATTTATTCATCCTTTCAGTTTTGTTTTATGATTGGGCTTTACGTAGCAAAGATTTCACTGGGTTATCGACCTGAATTCGAGGGTGGAGTTAGTTAGAATCGATGATGAGGTGGGGAAAGATGACATTTGCTATAAGGGTTGGTTTTATCTCATTATCACCTGGGAATCTTTTTTATATTTTTTCCAAAACACAAAAAAATTTTATTTTTAAAAAAAAATTTTCTTTCACTAAATAATAAATTTATAAAACAAAACCAAAAACACCTCCCACCCATTCCTCACTTGAGATTTGTGTATTCTATCACCACTTAGGCCTAAATTAATCACTTAATTACTCACAGCTGAATGAAATTAACACGTGCATACCTTCGTAAGCCATTGAGCATCCATCACCAATTTGAATCGAATTTCGAGATTAAAGTCAGCGATTTGGCAACATATTACAAACACAATACGCTTTTCAATAGACCAGAAACTAGGGTACCGCTAATCAATCACGAAACTTGATTTATTAATTCCACATCACAAAAGGTTTAAAACCAAACTCGATTATCGCCCGAAAAGTTATATATAAACCAAACTGCACACTTAAAACTTAAACTTTTCCTCTAATGCGAGAGACGGCACTAAAAGAGATTTATTATCCACCACTTGCTTTGTAATAAAATACAAAACACTACATAATACACCCCCCAACCATAAATAAAGTAAGACACAGGTGCGGGGCTTTTGTTTTCAACGATTTCCAATTGATTTTCCAACGATTTCGACGCGAGTTTCGCGAGTTTCGCAATTAAAAGTGGGAAAATTTGAATAGAAGTTGTGAAATAGGTTAAAATGTTTTACCTGGGACCAGAATGGATGCGCTTATGAGCCAGAAAAGGTGGGTGGGGGCTGTCATGGTTCCATGAAAACGATGTTGGGAGCTCGCCAACGTATTCGTACTGCACGACTACGAGTACTGGAGCTAAACTGCATCTGCAACTGATGAAACGCACGCGATAGTGTGAGCGAGTGACGTCACCACACTCGGGCGCCTCTTCCGGCAGTCAATTCAGGTGGCCGATGTTCAGGTGAGGGGGGGAAGGGGACTCGGAGGTGGATAAAGGTCACTGGTGTTGTTAAATGAAGTTTTATGGGATGAAACAGGATGGATCAACAGGGAAAAAAATGAGGAAAAAATCAATAAAAAAATTGAGTTGGAAAGGATATTTTCAATAAACATATAAATAATTATAAATTGTCATTTTTAGATCGAATTCGATTGAATATCAAAGGAAAATGGGACGTGTGACGTCATTCGTATCATTATTTCTATTTTCAAAGACGTTTTTTGTGGAATTTGTAAATATTTTACACTCGTGTAAAAAATGGAGTCTGTGAAGTACTTTGACGTTGAATGACGTCATTGTCTGTATACTGTTTGTCGATAAACAGGAAAGTATAAGTAATTTTTATCTCAAACTGTCTACTTAACATAAATTTAATTAAATTAATTAAAAAGAGTGAAATACAAAGTTGAGAGTTGGAATAATAAAAACAGGATATCGATATCGTTGGCTAAAAATACAATCTCTATGGGAATAAGAGGAAAACGCTGTCATTTCAATTATAAATATGGTTTAAAGTTGAACAATTGAGTCCTCGTTGCTTGTTTTTCCCATCCACGACCTCGTTACAGCGACTAAAGAGTGAACAGGATGCCGGGAAGTCGCGAGGAAGCTTAAAAGTGTGAAAAGAGAGTTTAGTTTACTGACTTTTGATTAAAAATTAAATTAAAACGGAAATCCCGACGCTTGATTGTAATTAAAGCGCATTAATTAATCGATGATGAAATCTACCGGGAAAAAACAAAGGAATTAAGCGATAAGGTGTTTTATCTTTTATAGCGAGGTTTATCCTGTTCGTGGAAGTGATCGATTTGGTAATTTTTGGTGCGAACACGTCACGTGATGTGATTGGAGTTGTAAAATGCTGGAGAATGGGAAAATATGTTTTGTTATTTTATCATTTTTACGTGCGGATGGTCACCTTTAAGAGATTTGGCGTGGATCCAAGTGACACTTGCTCGGATACTGGAGTATGAAAGTTCTGGGAAATAGTCTGTTTGCTACATTTGAAAAAGTGGTTTTGAAAGCGGCCCCTCGATGCACTTCTGTGCAGTGCAAGGAGCAGAATTTTATGTTTGTGTTAATTAAAGAGACTGATTAAGGAGTTGTTTAGAAGCAAGCTGGAAAAATTGGGTCTGGGGCGAATTGTGTCTGAAATGCATCTTGGGATTTGTAATTTTAAATTTTTTTTTAATTGATTTTTTTTTTTAATTTGCATATTTTTTGAATTTAAATATTTTCAGGATTTGTAATTTTAAAACTTTCATTTTTGTTTCCCAATCTGCAATTTTAACTTTGCAGCTAAAATTATATACTTATTTCTAAATCCGACTAAACTCGCTACTATATTGCAATATCTTCTAAATAATACATAATTGCCTACAATTTCCCATTTCAAAACCATTGACGTCACAATTCCCATCAACCATCATCCACACTGAACCACAAAATTACACAAATTTACAAATTTATTACAAGAAAAAACATCTTACAAAAGTATAAAACTCCAAAAACAATGATAATAATTACAATTATATTACAAAATTTACAAATTTCAAAATTTTATAATAATTCTTAATACCCATGGCCACCATGACCGCCACCATGAACCGAATGTTTCCCGTGATGATCGTAAGTTTTGTGATAATCATCGTGATCGTGGTGTTTCCTCGAATGATCGTGATGTTTGTTGTAAGATCCCTTATTCCCCTTGTGCCCCGTGTGCTTATCGTGATACCCATCGCTGTATTTGGTATCCTTATCGTCGTTATCGTGATATTTCTTCGCTTGATGGTCGTCCCAGTACTTGTCGTATTGCTCGTACTCTTCCTTGTGGTGTACCTTCCTGTAGCCGTCTTTCTTGTGCCCCTTGTCGTGATGCCCTTTGTTCCCGTGGTGTTGGTGCTTGTGGCCCTTGTGTCCGTAATGATCGGTACCGTATTTCTTCAAGAAATCGTCGTAATCGCCGTAATGTTTGGAGACTTTTCCGTGATCCGCGTGACTACCGTGCTTGTTGCTATGCCCTTTGCTGCCTCCGTGACTGTCGTAGTGATGTCCACCGCCGTGTCCGCCGCCGTGTCCACCTCCGTGTCCGTGTCCGTAGCCGCCCGGTTCGGGGTCGGACCTCGTTATTTGGATCAACGTAATGATTACGCAGGAAATCAGCACCAAACTCTGAAAATTTGATGAAATTTGATGAAATTTGATGAAATAAAAATTATAAATACGAAATAAAGTTGAACCCCGTTATAACGAAATAATTAAAACCAACAAATCACTTCATTATAACGAGTTTTTGCTAATTTGGATTTTAAATCGCTTCGTTACAGCGAGGTTCGATTTTACAAACAAAAGAAATGCAAAAATTTAATTAAACAATTAACTTTTAATAATATTAAAAGTAATTAAATTAAAAATTAAATTAAAAATTAATTTGAGTGATTATTATTAGAGACTGAATTAATAATGAGTCAAATAGAGAAACTTACCAATTTCATTTTGCTTTCTTAGTCTTGCTTAGTCTTCTAATCCTGTATTGAGCGTTAGTTGTTTATGATTCGAATGGTAAGTGGCTAGTGCTTTTATACTCTCAAATTGGCCTACATATTTTCTTTTGGTCGAAACCAGCCATGCATTCTATTTGGACAGATGTGTTTTCAAATGAAATCAAGAACGTCACGTCAAGTTGAAAACGTGTATTTTCTCTTTAATTTTTTCACATTTTTCTGCTGAAAAAACGCAGAGAACGACAAGTGTGTTGTCCTCAAGTCCAATCAACTTTGGGAGAGCTGAATCAAAGGGTCAGAATGTCACTTTTGGCGTGGGAGAAGCAAAAAAATTTTATTTCTGCTGTCTCACACTCGATTTACTTTAAATCAATTCGTAATTTCATTTCGATTCAACAAAAAAACGTCAAAATGGGTCACATTAATTTCATTTTGACACAATTTTCAGTTCGTAACTTTCGCCTTGAATTGATTTTACCATTAAGTGAATTAAATTCCACCGAAAAAAAAGTGACGCAACCGAAAACCATGTTAACCCTATGTAACGGGTTGCGTGACTTTTTCCTCTAAAATTTTTTTCTCTCAATTTCAAATTTAGAAAATATTTAAATTTAGATTTAAAAAAATCCCACGTGCAGCAGAAAAGCTAAACAACAGGCGGAGTTTTGACTTAATGAATCGGGTTTTTGATTAGTTTAATGGGCGTGTGTGAAGGATGTTGCGAACTCGCTCGGAAAATGAGAAGTTTGTCTAAATTTGAATAAATAATAAACCGGGGAGTTAATCTCGATGATTTTCAAATGCCAAGTATAATTATTCGACTATAATTGAATCGAAAAACTGAAAAATGTAAGGATTCACTACATTCAGTCATTCAATCCCGTCTAGACGTCAGCTTTAACAAAAACACGACAGAAATTAAAATTTTTGCAAATTCCTTCCAATTTTTTAAATTCATTAAATTAACATAACTAAAAACAGAAGATTTGCACCAACGATTTCTTCTCAATAATTTCATACCTGCGATGAAATTAAAAATTGAAAAGTGTAAACAATTCTATGCTCGGTTTGAGCCATGTGTCCGCAGCTACGAGCCCAGAGTTTTTTATACTCAAAGTTCATTATCCCTTTCGAATCCCACAAACAGTCAACGAACTAGAAGATTACGAAGAATAAAACGCAAAAGAAATTAATTTCCAACTTTTTATTGACAAATCATTTACATTTCTCAACGTAAATTACCACAACATAAATAGAACAAATAAAAATTGCCACAAATTTCTCTTTAATGATGCCCATGTCCATGTCCGTGACCATGTCCATGTCCACCGCCGCCGCCGCCGCCGTGATGACCGTGTCCACCGTGGCTGTGTCCGTGATGACCCTCTCCGTGATCCCAACCTCCGTGATCGTGATGACCGTGATGACCGTGGTGGTGTTTGTGGTGTCCACCTTTGTGTCCGTGCCCATCGTGATGGTGTCCGTGATGACCGTGGTGATGTCCACCCTTCTCGTGATGACCATCGTGCCAATCGCCGTGCTTGGCGTGATCCCAGTGCTTGTCGTGACCCCCTTCTTCCTTCTTGGCGTACCATTTCTTCCATCCGTCCTTGTGATGCCCGTGGTCGTGGTACCCGTGATGCCCGTGCTTATCGTGATGTTTACCGTGATGCCCGTGCTCGTCGTGTCCGTGTTTTCCCCAGTGCTCCCCGTGTCCACCGTGGTCTTCGTGGTGATCCCCGTGATCCCCGTGTTCACCTTGAAATAAGATTTAAAAATAATGTAAAGAAATCGAGAAAACTCGTAAACTCCTGCTTATCAACCGTGTTTGTGATGATGTCCTTTGCCGCCATGGTGATCTTCGTGATGTTTGTGCCAGTGGTGATCGTCGTGATGGCCGTGATGGCTGGCTGCAGCAACCAAATCCCCCTCGGCCGCAGCTACAGCGTACTCATCTTCTTCCCCTTTGAGTCCAACTGTTGCTGATAGGGTTCCCAACAAGAGAAACCATAGGAAAAGCGAGGAAGCCATCTAAATTTGAATAAATTTGATTGAAGTAACGGAAAATGAAACCAAAGCTGAGAGTTAAACCGAAAACTCACTTCTTTGCTTCAGTCCAAATACTATTAGACCTGTTGAAGCAACTTTGCACAATGATCGAACATCCAGAGTTTGCTTTATATACGATATGCCAGTTCCATTTTTCTCATAATCACAGTACTTCCGGTCTAGGCAGTACATACTATATGATTCATCTGTTTGGTCAAGCTCCGTGAAATTCAGGTCGAAGACGATAATTTGAGAGTTAGAGGTGATTCGATTTTATTTGGGAAAATTAATGCTCGGTTTAGCTTCGTTCTTCTTTTGTTTAGAGTGAAAAAACTCATAAATTTTTAATTTTCTTTTATTAATTATATTGTTTTCATATTATATTTCGTTGTGTATTTTTGGCTGTATGAGTTTTTGTATTTTTTGTATTTTTTTTTAATATAAAAAGAATTTAATAATGGTTATAATGTATCAATTGAAGGTGATTCATTAATGGAGCGCCGTTGTAATGTCTCTGAAATGAAATTACTTAACGGTTTTTTTGAACTAAAAATCCAGATTCACTCGAGCGAAAGTGGTTTCTGTCATTTGAGGGTAAAAAAGGTGTTAAAAATCACATAATGACAGCGTTTTCTCTTAACTGTAATCACGTGCCAACCATTACCATTTTAAACCATTTCCTGAAACTTTAACAACAACATCTTTAACTAGAAAAAACAAAAAACAAAAAATCATAAATCCTATCATTTGATTGAAACTTTGAAAACAAAATGAAATTCAAACAAGGGATTAAACTAAATAATTCACTTCATTCATCTCTCGACTTCCAAATGTCAACCAAAAGCCATATTTCCGCCTTTCGTCACCTTTAAACACAATTTCAGCGGTTTCCGGTGGGCAAACGCAACTTTATTGCTGCTTCTGATCTCACGTTGATTGTCTCGCACATAATTCACGGCAGTAACATCACCGTTGGGTGCTGTAGCAATAAAAAATGCATTTACCACACTCATAAAGCAAGAAAAATCAGATTTACAAAATTTTACAATAATTAAATTTATTGTAAAAACAAATGTTACATTAACCGGTAAACTCGAAAATTTTTGTAAAAAAAGTGAAAGTTTTTATTGCACGTGCGTTTAATTAACTTTTCATTATAATTTGAGGATGTTAACCTCATTGATTTACCCCAGTGAGTATAAGAAATCGAATTAAATTGGAATCGCACGATTTTCTACAAAAGATGTTTCTTTGCCACGTGCCTGTGGACCGCTGGTTCCACTTGGCAAAATCGGTCAGCCATATAACTCGACAGCGACCAGGTGACTGGAACGTCAAAGCGTCACAAGGTGTACAAAGAGAAGCTCAAGGATCCGACCAAGCGTAGACGACACGAGCGAAACATTGAGGAAACAACTTTATTCCAGAAATGAAGTTTCCAAGTGTAAGTGACAGAGATTTTTTTTTAAAGTGTGAGAAATGGCTCGAGTTTTTCTCACAGAATCGATAAAACGTCAATTATTTTCATTTCAGTTGCTTTTATTGTTATTTTCCGTCGATCTCGTCATGTGTGAAACGACAACAACGACGCGCACAGAGTCGCCACCTGACAAAACACCGGTTGAAAGCCAACTTGCATTAGTTTCGAAGATGGAGACGACGACACCGTCGTCGACGGTTTCGATCGAATCGTCAACGCTGACCAAGAGTAAAACGCGCAAACCGAGTTGTAGAATCGTATATAAGACCGTCAAAGTGCCGAGTAAGGATAAACTCACGTTGGCGTGCACGGTTTGTAATTTCAAGGGGTACAAGGAAAGTTGCGTTTATACCGACAAGAAACCGGGCAAAACGGCCGACTCGACGACCCCTACGGCGCAGGAAAGTAGAAAGAGCGTGACCGTGAAGTCGTCGACCGAGCCGTTGATCGAAAAGGGCACCGAACACTACGTTCCGGTCTTCCAGACGTCCTCGTCGACCGGGGGAACTGTTTACATCCCGAGGAACGCGGAGTCGTCGAGCAAAGAAGAGGACGGGGGTTCGGAAACGCGTCAAGATGACGACGAATCGGAGGATTCCGGGGATTCCGCGGATTCCGGGGAGGAGGAGAGCAAAGATGACGAAAAACAAGAGAAATCCGAATTTTATTTCGGGAATCCTTCCAATTTTATTCCCAAGGAATACATGAATATCGATTACGATCCCAAATTCTACGAAGGGCACGATGCTGCCGCTAACGTTTACCATAAGATTCCCGCTAGTTTTGCTCATAATGATGATGATGACAGTTCCGAAGAAGAAAGCGCGAGGAAGGAGAGTAGGAGACATTCCTACCGACACACCGCACCCTCGGGGTTCGAGGAACTGACCAAAGTACTGCCGGACGTAGAACCGATAAACGTCGACAAGGTAAAGCCGCGCAAAAGGCAGAAAACGATCGAGTATAACGAGGAAACTGTTTTTTCCTCCGATGACGACGATGATAATTCAAAGAAATCTAGTAAGGTAACGCCTACCTGGAAGGAAGCTGACTTTGAAGACGACGGCGATTCGTACAAAAAATCAGCGACGCGAAATAAAGGCGATCACGGCGACGACCGAAAACAACAGAACCATGGAGGCTACGGTAGAGAAGCGTACAAGCCGCCATTCGATATGCCCGCGTTTGACACTAAAAATTGCAAAGTAACGTATAAGAATTCGCCGAGCGGGGGTCCGAAGATGAAATGCATGAATTGTAAGGATAAAAACAATGCTTACTCTGAGGAATGCGGGGTCGAGTACGAGGAACCGACGAAACATCGCGAGGTTTACTACAACAACGGGAAGAACACGCCAATGCAGGATCATTCGTATAGGTCTGGGTACGGAAGTCATCAGACGCCAGTGCATAGTTATCATAATCCCTATTACGGGTATACTGGGGGTAAAAGGAGAGCTGAGAGTAAGAAGACTTTTGTCTTCAAGCCGTTTGATGGGTTTTATTTTTAAAGATTAAAGTATATTTTAAAAATTTTGAGGTGTTTTTTGCTTTTCAAGATTTCAGCGGTGAATTTATGTAGTTGTAGATTTGAATTTTGTTTGTTGTTTGTTGAATATGTAGATAATAAAGTAGAAAATTGTTTTTTCCTTTTTAAATTTGTTGTTCTGTGGATTTGTTGTAACAAATTGAAATGAAATGAAATAAAATTTGGTCTTTAAAAATTTTGTTTATTCAATTTTGAGATTTTGAGATAAAAATGGAAATACTTAGAAGTAATTACATCTAATGGAACTAGGAATGATGTTTTCTTTCTGCATAATTGGTTTTTAAAAGTGTTTTCAAAATAGATAAATGGATAAATATAGATAAATATAGATAAATGTACAAAAACCAAAACAAAAAAATTTAAGAAATTATTTTTCAATTAAAAAACTGAAGTTAAAAATAAAAAAATTAACTATTAAATGAAATGTATTGAAACAACAACAAATTGCAAAACTTAGTTTAAAAAAATGTATGCATAGCAACTAGTTATTGTTTGTTATCACTTTTGTTATTGAAATAAAAATAAAAAATGATTTTCTAATTATCATAAATTTTGTACAAATTAAAAATTTTAAAAACTTTGTATTTTTATATCAAAAACAAATTCATCTTATTAAAAACAACAATCCAACACACCCAAGCTTTAATTACTTGTTTCTTCTAATATATTTACATATCTTAAAACATTAAACAAACTCCAAGTACAGTGGATTCCGCTTAATTGGGACACATTGGGC
>JAQIXT010000355.1:0-40568 GCA_034700445.1 Stenotaenia linearis
TTAAACAAAATTTTTAACCCCCCCAACCCCCCCCCCCCAAAAAAAAAAAAAAAAAAAAAAAAAATTTCCTTCACCCACCAGCAGATTTAGAGATTTATCAACCCAATTCTGGCTGATGGCCAAACTCTGTCATTCGGGATCAGACGAGGACCCGTGAACAGGCAGGACGCAAAGCTTTAGAGTTCCTTCCACGCATCCCCAGGGGGGGTCCATGAAGCACGAGCGCCACCAACTGGCTCAGCGATTTGTCGACTCGGCTCCGTCACCCTCTTGTGGTGATGTAATGGAGCTATGAATTATTCATCAACCGATACAGAATCAATTAAATTAGCGCCCTCCGCCACTTTCTCGTCCGCCTCCAAATACTAAACAAATCTCCATGGACTCGACCCTCACTTTCCCTCTAAACATGTCAATACACTTTTCACCACTCTAATTGGCCCGTATCAAACTAACAAGATTTAAGATGCTCCATTGCCCGACAAAATGGAGCGTTTCATCGCTTTAACGCTGCCCTAGATTGTTTTTTTAATTTAAACTCCATCAAAGGTTAAATTTTGATTCAATAAAAGCGTTGTTGGATTAAAAATTTATAGGGAGATGTCCCTAGGTGTACAAATTTGCATAATTTTTTAGGGGGAAATTATAGCGGGTTTGCGGGAGTGCGTTTAGAGTTGTAAAGTTATAGTTCTGAAGTTATGACCTTGTGAAAAAACTAGTTTTTTTGCAATTATTTTGCCGCTTTTATTGAATTTTAATAATAAATTTGTAAAATATTTGCGCAATTTCAAAATAAAAATAAAAATCTACAAATTTACTGCAGAAATTATTGAATTTTGCAGATTTTTTTGCAAAGATTACTACTTTTATACAAAAATATTTTTAGTTGGGTCACTAAAAAAAACCTCATGTTATTGCATTATGTTATAAAATGAAGGAGCCAATCACAGAGTTCCGTCTTATAATTTTCCAACATGGCGCCCAATGTACTTTTCTCACCTCAAAAGTTTAAGAGTGAATATTTAATCAGTTGCTTAACTGATTTTCAAAGTATTTTTGTTTGTTTGTTTCTCGTAATGTAAGGAATCAAATATAAAATTGCTAAACTCAAAAAATATCTTAGCTGATGTTATACTAAAGTATCAGTCTGTCTTTATCTCATTTTAAGTTTAGTGCTCGACTTCTGGAACAAAGCAACAAACCTTTGAATGTTAAGTTTACATTATTGTAACATAACTTTATAATGAAAAATATATTATAAACAGCCCTGATAAAAAATCTACAGTTTATTTTACAGTTTTTTTGGCCGATCTACATTTTTTAAAAATTTTTCACAAAATCTTCAGAAAATCTATAAAATATTTATTTTATTTTTAAAATTAAACTACAGAAAATCTACAGATTTTGAAGTAAAACTAGAAAATCTGAAAAAAGTCTACAAAAATTCTTGCAAATTTCAAAACAAAAATAAAAATCGACAAATTTTCTGCGTAAATTATTGAAATTTATACTTCGTTTGTAGAATTACTATTTTTATATAAATATTTTTCAATATTTTTAAGCTGGGATTTTAATTTTAGTGTTTCATTTTGCATAATGCATTATGAACGTCAAGTGGGAAATGGTAATCTTTAATGTTGAAATATTCAAAACATGTAATTATTTTTTCCCACACACGCGAAAAAATGTAATGATTCAAATGTTTGTTGACATTAAGTTTAATTTATTTGTGTCGTGTTTGAACAAACAATTAAATGTCTGTTGAGACGGTTTAAATTTAAAATAAGGAGGCAGGTATTGTAGGTGAAGGTGTGAGGGGAGATGGGAGAGAAATTTGAAAAAATGTTTGGGGGTTTATTCAGTTTTGGTTTGGTCAAGGTTTGTCTTTTGTAGTGTGGAGGTTTAAATATGAGGTATTGATGGGGAGGGTAGTCTATGTTATGCCTCAAGGGCTTTGAAGGGTTGAAGGTGGACAGTCATTCAGAATTTTCTTTTGTTTGGATTTTGTGCAGAGGAGAATTTGCTTATTTTTGTAATTTATTTGCAATTGGTGCAAGTTTTGGCAATATACATCATTGTATTGCACATTTCTGCAATATTCTCTAAAGAATTGCATATTTTCTGCAGATTTTTGCATATTTTCTGCAGATTTTTGCATATTTATGCACTCTTTCTCTAAATTTTTGGTTATTTCATTCAGATTTTGCATATCTCTGCATATTTTCTGCATTTGTGTGTATATATTCTGCAAATTTTGCCCATCTCTTTATATTTGCTACAGAGTTTGCAAATCTCTGCATATTTTCTGCAAATGTGTGTACATTTCCTGCAAATTTAGCACATTTCCTGCAAATTTAGCACATTTCCTGCAAATTTAGCACATTTCTGCAATTATCTTATATTTTCACAAATTTTTGTTCATTAGCTACATCCCTTTTTAAATTTTCTGCAGTCTTTGCACTGTCTTGTACACTTTCTGCATTTTTAATACAAACTTGTCTATTGGCTAGACTGAGCTTATTTAAAACTCCAGGGGTCCTTGAGCCAGAACAGCATTGGGACCAATTTCCTCCAAGTTAATTATGCCATTGATATAACTCCACTTTCAATTTCTTACAATACCATACCTTCAATTCACATTCACACATTTCAACACATCACTATACCCATTCTTAAATCTCTAAACCAATCACCACCACTAAACTTTTATTCCTTTAAAATTACCAATTCATTACACAAACAACATCAACCACTATTTTTCATTTATAAGTATTTTCTTCATAAAATACAACAGCAGCTTATCTTTAAAGAAAATTTTGATTTTCTGAATCTTTCATTAGAAGAAAAAAATCAATGTTTCATGTCTGGCTCAACGAAGGAAAAATTAACTGGCTGCTCTGTTTCAACCTAACCAACATCTATTTCTGGTTTTACTAAACAGAAATAGTTGAAATTAACAGAGACACAAACATTTAAAGTTTACCAGCTTAAAAAATTTTAATTTCTGCAAACAAAGTGCAAATTTCAGTAATTTACGCATAAAATTTGTCGATTTTTAATTTTGTTTTGAAATTTTGCAAATATTTTACAAATTTTTTACTAAAATATAAATGCAAATTATTTACAAGTCTAAACTAAAGAAATGCATTTTTTTGAATCTGTAATCGCCTAACTCCATTTGTTGACTTTAACACTACATCACACTGATTCATGCTTCACTTTTGGCTTCCGGTATCCCATCCTCTCTTTGTTATTCACCCATAACACATTCACGAACATCCCCTGCACTTTCACGGTTATTATGTCACCGCAATTTATCATCTCAGTCCAACTCATCCAGAAGGAGCAGAAAGACCAGAAGGGCATCCTTTCATCCTCTCCCATTCCCCAATCCAACTGATAGAAATAAACCCCCATCAGCCCCAACATGCTTCTTTGCCCATAAAATTGGGCACTTTCCATTTTATCACCTATAAATTTTAATGTCTCTTTACTAGGATTAAGCGAATAACTGCATAAAAACACCCACATATACTGTATTCTAGCAAAACCGACCAATCAGCTTTAACTTAAACACTTTGCACACCCAAGGGGTGTTAATGATATCAATATTCATCGCCCTTTCCCTGCATTATGGACACAGAAGGGCCAGAGGACCTGCAAAAGGGCTGACATGACAAATGACCGACGTTGTTGTCTGAAACCATTGCCATACTCTTGTGGACCCACCCATTCACCCACCCCAAGATGAATTTTAATGAGTTTCTGCGGTTATCATTCAGCTTTTCACCCGTGGCAGTGCAATGGCCGCATGGATCGAGTCAAATCAAAGTCTAGTTAAGGCAGATGTCTTCAACTTTGAGCCGTCGTCCTGGGACTATTGCTATTGCTATTGGACCACTGGCACCAAGTTATTCAGGTTCAAACCAGGCCAAATTTGGTGATTTTTCTGAGCGAAGAAAAATCAAGTGGCATTCCATCGAAGGGGAATTAAAGCCCTTGGTCTTGTGTTCGAAAGATTTTCTCGCACATTAAAGATCCCCAGAGTGGCAAAATTTCCAGAAGGAGGGCTCGCCCTTTGGTGTCGGTGTTTAGCCTTAGTCGCAAAAATTAGATCGACGTTAAATAACTAATCTACGACTAGTCGTTCTCTAGCCACAAGCGAAAACCAGTTTTCGATCTTGGAGATGGTGAACAGAAGCACCACAAGCGTCCTGGTCATCCATTCGACAGCTCGGCCGTCCACTATTCTCTGGATTGACATCCCTCCTCCTTTCTCTTTCCTTTCACTTTGCTCCTCTTTCACCACACCCATCGAAGCGGCCACGCCCAGCTGGGTCTCGATAGTGATGATGATGGCAGTGCACTTGACTGCTACAATCCCCAAGATTATACTCTAGGGGAGAAATGACGACCGGGTAAAAAATGTACAATTCTAAATTACACATTCTATAGTTATATATACTCAACTGTTACTATGGGAACTGCAACCAACAAACCTTGGTGGTTGGTTTTTTTTATAATGCATTGACAAAGTCCGACAACTTGTTTTAGAAATGTCGGTGTAGTTTAATAATTAAGGGCAAATTAAAGTTTAATTTTGTCTTGCTGCTGGTCAGTGATAGAATTAGTCGGTCGGCTTTTCGTAATGTTTGTCAACATTTTAGTGATTTGTTTGATATGTGGTAGCGTGAAAGTGGGATTACATAGTCGAATCTATTATCGTTTGGTAAAATGAATGGAATTCTGATGTGACTAATAAACTTTTTGAATTAAAGCCAGAATTATCACTTTGGAAGTCAAGTTTTTGGTTCTTAGATTGTAAAGAATTTGCTGAAAAGTAATTGTGAGATGCCACGTTGGATGACATCATAACTTCAGTTAATTATAACACGACAAAATGAGTGGAATTTTGAGATGACTAACAAATTCTTTGAACTAAAGCCAGAATTGTCACTTTGGAAGTCGAGTCTTTGGCTCTCGTATCACAAACCAGTGGAATTCGAATAACATTCCATAGTTTTTGAATTAAAGCCAAAATTATCACTACAGAAACAGAATTTTCAGCTCTTTTGTCATGAAAATATTATTTTGTGCAAAGAGTAAATCAAAATTTACCGCAAAGCGACACTATTCAAGTGAGACGCCATATTGGATGACGTCATATCTTCGCTCTAGAAATTTTAATTATGAGCATTACAGCTTTTCCGACACCACCAATAAACTTTTTGAAATAAAACCAGAATTATCACTTTGGTAATTGATTGTAAGCCTGGACCACCAAAGTGAATGACGTCATAATTAATCCAATTTTTTTAAAAAAATTTCTTTCTCTTCTATCCGCTAACACCACAATTTAAAAAACAAAACTAAAAATTAGAGCAAAGTATCAATTTTACACCAGGTGTCCCTTAATTAGAATAGAAATGGCCTCAGGCGATAAATTACCCTCAACCCCACCTTGGCAACTGTGTATTTTAGCTCAAGGGGTCACAAGAAGGGTGTCGACCACGGGAGATGATGGCACAACAGATGGCGGCAACTCGGCGCGTGCGTAGACCCGAACGTGCAGCGAACACAAAGCGCAAGTTGGGAGGTTGCACGAACGCCGGCGCGTGCATACACCGGAGTCGGCAAGCTAGCAGCTGCACCAATCGCTCGTTCCAAGCCCCCATGCCCCCTAGCGTCAGCTCACCTGCATGGCAGATGTGGGAGGCAAATGATGGGAATGAGCTACTGGAGTCTCTCACAAAAATCACAAGAGACCCATGAATGAGAGCGAAAATTACAAGAGCCGCTAACAAAACTCTCACACCCTACACATCTTAACCCTTCGGTTACTCTTGTTAATACCAATGACAACTCAATGGTCACTGCCACTCGACAAAAGTCAACAACATCCTTTGCACCCTTCCCACAAATACCCCTCTTTTCAGTCACCCTTTTCCCCTTGTTTGGCGATATTTTCAATATAAACGCTTGCCACGCGCCGCTAACTCCATTATACAGTTCCACCAGAAACTTTTACCCAAATAGAAAATCCATTGAAAATCAATTCGTAAAACCGAATTGCTAATCCTATGCCAATTCAGCAGTCTAACGGCCCCGGTTAAAAATTACTATACAGTTGTGAGTTGCGGAAGTGCATTTCTCGTTACAAAGATATGGCCTGTCATAAGACTATAATTATTTTAAAAAATCTAAAGATCATCTACAGATTTTTTGAAAATTTATGAAGTTTTTTTGCAGATTTTGTTGATTTTTTAAAGATTTTCTACAGTTTTACTTCAGAATCTGCAAATTTTCTGCAGTTAAATTTTGAAAAATTAAATATTCTGCAGATTTTTTACAAAGAAAAAATTGTAAAAAAAACTTCAAATCGGCCAGAAAACTGTAGATATTTTGTAGATTATTTTTAGCTTGGTTGTTATAAAAGGGAGCCAATCACAGAGTTTCATTTTATAGTTATCCATTATGGTGCCCGATTCGCTTTTCCCAACTCTAAAGTTCAAGAGTGTATATTTAATCAATCACTTAACTGATTTTCAAAAACTTTTTATTCGTTTATTTCTCTTAAAGAAAGAAATCAAATACTACTATAGTTTTTGTGTCCCTCAACTGGCCCAAGGTTACTGTTGAGACAAGCACGAAATGGTTTAAACTGCGTTCTTTGGAAAAAGGTTATGGTAGGTTCACACTGAGCCGTAATGTAACGTAGCAATGTTTTGTTACGTTACAAGATTTTAATGTTCACACTTGTCTGTAGCATTTTATTTGAATTAACCAATGAGAAAGCGTGATGCAAAATGAAATAATAAACATTGAATCAAGATTGAAAGATTGATCGTAATTGGCTGTCCGTAGGTTTTTACTTTACGTTACGGCTTACTTCAAAATGAATTTCAAGTAGGGAAGTAGCCACGCAAGTCAATTTCAATCCCACAATGCACTGTTCCTTACGTTAAATCTCAGTACGAACATCAGTGTGAACCCACCATAATAAATTTAAATCAATTTTAACTATAACTTTATAACGGGAAACGCACTACCGCAAAATCACTAACACCCTGTAAAATTATCATTAACACATTCAAACATGCGCAGTTGTGTCTTCACGATCAACCACCTCCAAGACCCAGCAGGGGGACTCAGGTGGTTGCTTAACTCCTCAATTTTTGCATGCGTGGGAGTTGCAACTGTCATTAAGCAACTTCATCAGACACAGCTCGCGACCTTTGACCGCAATTCTCCGCCCCAGATTGCAACCAACGCCACAATCACGCGCAAGGGTTTCCCACCGATAGGGGGAGTCATTAATTGAAAGTCGGTAAAAATATCCCCACCAAAAAAAGAAGAGAAAATTACTAAATTATCTCCTTTCTTTGGTCCTGCGCATCAAAAGTCAAACAGTTGAAAGGCTGCTTTGAATCCCTTCAATAACATGATGGGTGCCATGCAGTAAAGCTGCCCCAGCCGTATTGGGCAGCGATATCCATCTCATTACAGGATTCTCTACTACTGCAAGATTAATCTATCAAGGGCTGAGTGGTGGGTGTGGGTGGGTGTGGGTTTCTAGGTGAATTCCCCCTCGTTTCAAGCTTTCCCCAACTTTTCTGTTGGGTGGGGTGACAGATTTTATTTTTTCCCTTTTTTTATTTCTCCATCCCTCTTTTCATCTCCGCCATGAACAAATTTGCTGCTAAGTCTCGTAATGGATTGTGAAAACAAAAACGCCATGGCGCGTCCACCGGGGGGTCCCTCGACTCCGCCGCGTGTGGCCTGATGGGACAATGATGAGTTGGGCCGAGCTAGGATCAAGCATGCGCCATGGTCGCGTCATTGCTCCGATTAGGCGCGCATAATAGAAGCTCTGTGATGAAGAGTATCGTGCTTCAGTTGACAAACGAATCGAGATTCGTTCCCTGTATCGAGACAACGTATACAGATGGTATGCGTGGATTGATAGATTATATGATTTTATAGGTCGATATTATTCCATGATTTTGTGTTGTGGAGAAAAACGAGACCAAACGTTTGGCGTGATGAAAGTATAAGGGACAACTGTCCAACAATATAACTCAACAATTTACACAATCTATTCAATTCATAAAAAATTCATAATTATTACAACTAAAACACATCATTCCGAAAGCCGAGAAATGCGTAAATATTTCATTTCCATAATAATTTCATTTTTTCAAAGAAAAATCTCAAAATGGTTGTCGTTTATTTCTCCTTTTCTATCTAAAAGACTCCCCATCTGAGCAATAAAGTACTCGAAGCCCTTAAATCTTTTTCACACTGCTTGACCACTCGAAAACCTCGTGGTTCAACAACTCTTTTCCCAACTCGCTCTCCAAACTGACCAAAACCAACCACTCAACGAGATGATGGTTGTCATAGAAACAATTCCCAACAGTCACAAATGGAAACCTACCGTCGTTTTAAGCTTGAAAAATGACGGATATGCGTTAAAAGAAACTTTCGTTTTTACCCCCACAACAACAAAAATTCAATCCAAAACTCACTCTCAAATTAAATTCCCTTCCAGCTATTATGTCGGTCCACCTCAACTCTCACTGACCTTTCACTCTTCCAGCTCCTGACCCCATCTCTTCTGTCACACAGCGGGGGATTGAAATATCTGAAACTATAGAAATTGTGTGTGCTCTTAAAACCGAAGAAAAATTCAATTTTTCTTCTCCCCCATGTCCAAAAGTCACATTTTTAATTTACTCAACAAACTCCATTCGCAAGTGATAATATTTTTTTTTCTCTTTTTTTATAAATTACTTTCTCAATTCAATTTCAATTCGACTACAAAAAAGATACACATTTTTATGCAAGGATTAAGAGAAGAAATTTTTTCTCATTTAAATTCCCTCGACTCCCTTCTCTACTTTTTTCTCTCTTTTAAAAAAAAAAAAAGAAAAAAAAGAAAAAAAAAGTAAATTTCTTTCATTCATTTTCGCCTTCTTTCGCTGTCGCCACAGCGTTGATTAATTTCTATTCACGCTTTGCACCAAACTCATCGAGCAAATGATAAAACTCCCTTACTCCCCCCTTACATCCAAAAACTAAAATCTTAACAATTACATTTCGAACATTTCTAACTATTTCCACAAACCCTACATATAAAAAAAAATCAATGCTTAGCAGGAAAGCATACTTTACCATAAAAAGAGCCCCTTTCATCTCTCCCCCCATTCCCCCACCCCCCCTCCACACCACCTCTCGTTTGATTGGTCGGTGCATCAGACAAAACGCACCCACTCCTAGACACATTGCCATTGGTTAATTAAAAGGCGTCCTCTGATTGGTTAGTTGCACCGCTCCCACCGAATCGATAACAGCGCTCTCTGTTGTCGACAACTCGAGGATATGAGCAAATGCCTGATGCACATGTCACAGAGCAGGAAAGCCCAGCCATGACTGCACGCGCTCTGCACTCATGATTTTGCCTCGGCGCCAATGAATAGACATGATAGTTTTAGCGGGAACCGTCGTGCCCCCGTCCCCGCCTAACTCGGTCACCAACTCTCCTCCCGTGTACATCTCCACTCCACTCGGCGACGAACGGGATTTTTTAATCGGACGACACATTCTGTCTCACGCCGCTTTCCAACCCGAGCTGCTCTGTAAGTAAACTCGCTCAAAGCTATACTTTGTTATCACTGCACCGAGGAATTAATTGTATTAATTTTATTAAAAGTTGTTTTTTTAATGATAAAGAATGGTTGGGATATAGGTGCACGTGTTGTTACTGAAAATACATGGTTAAGTTAATGTATTGCAGACTTTCATGCTACAAGGGGCAGCTACTATACATTTTCTATTATACCGTGTATTGCAGGGCTTTCGTGCTACAAGGGGCAGCAAACGAATTGTTTTAGCTGGTAAAGCCTGCTAAACAGTTAACAATAAATGTATTGCAGACTTTCATGCTACAAGGGGCAGCAATTGACTGAATTGTTTTAGCTGGTAAAGCCTGCTAAACAGTGTAACAATAAGTGTATTGCGGGCTTTCATGCTACAAGGGGCAGCTTTTTAACTAAATACAAAGTGTACAGCAAACTGAGTTTAAACTATTGTGTTTATGAATATTTTAAATTTAAATTTAATCTACTGGTTTTTCCAGATAAGTTTATTAACCACAAAATTAAATTTGTTAATAATAGGCTTCTATTAAATTTTAGTAGTCTTAAAACTACTAAAATACTTTTAAAAAATTCATTTTCCCTTACCCCCCTCTTTGTATCCAAAACTACAAATTTTATTTCCAACCCAGCTAAAAAAAATTGCACAATTTTTGCACAAAAAAAAATAATAATTTGCAACTATTTTGCCACTTTATGGCACAAACTAAATACTTCAGTAAAAAATTTATAAAACATTTGCAAAATTTTCAAACAAAAATAAAAATCGACAAATTTAGTGCATAAATTCCTGAAATTTGCACTTTGTTTGCAGAAATTACTATTTTTAACCAAACATTTTGCAAATTTTTTTAGCTGGCAAATTATACATCTCCTCCACAACACGCTAACTGTGCAAGAAATCGAATTTATTTCGGATTTCTCAAATGGCGCTCATTAATTTTTCTCCGTAGCGCGTTTAACTCGACGTTCCACCTCATGTCGGTTGCAAATGAGGCAGTTGGGCTTGTTTTGCCAATATTGCGGCATCCTTACGACACCAATGAAACTCTAAATTATACATTACTACTCGTCTTTCTTCTTTTTAATCTCGTATCAACTCGTCTTTACGCTTAATTTCATTCACAAACAACTCATTTTATTTTTTTATTTTTTTTTCTTACTTTTTCTTGTAGCTACCATTCCCAAGTGTGCTGGTTGCGAACAACCTATCCTGGATCGGTTTATTCTCAAGGTGCTGGAACGGTCGTGGCACGCGCGGTGCCTCAAATGCATCGAGTGTGGAGCGCAGATGACCGACAAATGCTTCGCTCGGAACGGTCAAGTCTTCTGCAAGGACGACTTTTTTAAGTAAACAGTTTTGGGGCGTTTTATGTGTTGTAATTTCCCCTCCATTTGTTTGAGTGGCTATTGTTGGTGGGTTTGATGGGTGGGTAGTTGAAATTTGCAAGATGTTTGTATGAAAATAGTAATTTCTGAAAATAAAGTGTTATTTTAGGAATTTGTGTGGAAGGTTTGTTGATTTTTATTTTTGTTTTGAAGTTTTGTAAATATTTTACAAATTATTTACTAAAATTTTATAGTTTGTGCTATAAGGTGGATAAATAACTGCAAATTACTTGCAAAAAAAGTAAAGAATTTACTTTTACTCTTTTTTAGTGAAACTTTTAGTAAAGAATTTGTATAATATTTGCAAAATTTCAAAACAAAAATAAAAATAAACAAATTTTCTGCATAAATTAATGAAATTTGTGCTTTGTTTTCAAAAGTTACTATTTTTATAAAAATATTTTGCAAATTTTTTTGCTCAGTAATTTTTGTTATTGCAAAATCTGTGTAATTTTAGCATATTTTCGTACAATTTAGCAAAATTTATGACAAACTTTATATCAATTTCTGCATATTTGCAATTTTTTATGTAATTTTTGCCCATTTATCTGTAATTTTTGTATAAATCCTTGCAAATTTTTATATACCACCAATATTTAAGGTTTTATAAGTTTTTATGCAACTTCATACAGATTTTGCACATTTTATGCAATTTGTTGCAAAGTTATGAATTTTTATATAATTTGTTGCAAAGTTATGAATTTTTATATAATTTGATGCAAATATTGCATTGTTGTCTACAACTCGCTGCACATTTTGCTCAAATATCTAAAATTTCATCCACAGTTTTCAAATTATCTTTGTAAACCTTTCCATTATTTGCATTACCCCTTTAATCCTGCAGATTTTACCCGATTAGTTGATCTATTATAAATTTCCGTAATCTTTAATACATTTTCACACATTTAAGAAAAAAAATCAAACAAAAATTAATTCTCTCACAAAAAATACACCCACAAAATAATTATCTGTTACCCAGAACACTTTCAATGGTAACATTATCACATATTTATCACAAACAACACTCAATATTGACAAAATAAATTAAACCCTTATCTGAGATAAAAAAAAATTTACAAAATATATTTATATAAAAACAACTTCCACAAAGATCAAATTTCAGTAATTTACGCAGAAAATTTGTCGATTTTCATTCTTGTTTTGAAATTTCCAAATATTTTACAAATTTTTACTGAAATTTTATAGTTTACTATAAAGTGGCCAAATAACTGCAAATTATTTACAAAAAAAAATACAATTTTTTTTTCAAAAATTAGAAATTATTTTTATGTACAGGAAAGCCTAACCAAAGGAGGAGCTTTATAAAATCAGCTTTAAAACACAAACTTAAATTTTTTTAAAATTTATAACTTTTTTATAATTTTTTTCTCATTCAATTAGGAAATGGGGGTGAAATAGGTCGACATCATTATTGAAAATAAGTTTCAACATGAAACTCATCCGCGAATCACTTCCCCTCTTTCCCCTGACTGTATCATGGCTTCTTAGCTGAACTTTTCCCCTCCCCAAGCTGCTTATATCACTCATCGCCTTGCTGCCAACGTCGACATATCAGATTACAATGTGAAACTGCTAGTGTTTCATACATCAGTCTGGCTAGAAATCCCCCAAAAAATAATTTTAATTGGATGTCAGTCGATGTTGTGCGATTTCTTTTGACATTGATTATTTCGAGTTGTAATCAAAATTTTGTTCAGGTTTGGAGGTTTGGGGAATTATTTGTTACGGTTTTTGTATTTTGTAAAAGTTTTTGGGTATAAGAATGGGAATTTAGTGAATTTTTTAAAATTTTCTTAATGTTTTTTTGTATTTTTGTGATTTTCTGCAATTTTAGTCATATTTAGATATTTTGTGCAATTTTCAAGCAGTTTTTGCAAGTTTTTGCAGATTTTCTATAATTTTCGAGCACATTTTGCAAGTTTTTGTAGATTTTCTAAAAGTATAAAATCCTTTTTGCATGTTTTGCTTTGGTATAATTTTTGTAATTTTTGATTTTACATTTTATGATTTCTGCATTATTAATGCAAAATTTCCTTATTTTATTGAAAATGTTCTTCAGTTTTTAAACAATTTATGCAATTTTTTGCTTATTTTCTGCATTTTTTGGATATTTTTTGTCATTTTCATACATTTTACAAAAGATAATGCTTATTTTCTGCAATTTCCAAACATTTTATGCAAGTTTGTTTTTCTGTATTTTTTCCACACACTCCATACAACTTCACATATCACACACACATAATTACATACTCCTTACACATCACATACAACAACTACACTTCCCAACATTCTCACACCTTCCACATAACCCTAACATCCATCCCCAGAATTCCCATTTCCTTCACTTCCTACAAAACAAACTCCCTTCAAAATTTTCCATGGGCTTACCCCTTAACCCCTTAATCCAACCTCCATACTCCACATCCACTATAATATCTCCCCCTCTTATATTTCAGAAGATTTGGTACAAAATGCGCTGGGTGCGAGCAAGGAATAGCGCCAACGGAAATAGTTAGGCGAGCACAAGACAACGTTTACCATTTATACTGCTTCAAATGCGTAATGTGCAACCGGCAGCTCAACACCGGAGACGAATTCTACTTAATGGAAGACAACAAACTTGTCTGCAAAAGCGACTATGAGGCAGCCAAAGCCAAAGGTAACAGTGATGTTCTGATACTCAAAAAATCATGTTCGATACCGATATCAATAATTTGCCATTAAAACCCTGCTCAAAAATTCTCGAGGGGGCCAACATCTAGAGAAATCTCGTACACTGCCGTATTTCAGATTTCAAAATCAAGAAATCCAAGAAGTACGTGAAATATGCTGAAATGCGCTGAAATGCACTGAAATCCAATGAAATACACTGAAATATATGGAAATCCACAGATATCCTTGTGAAATCCATGGAAATCCATTTGAAATCCACTGAAATCCAATGAAATACACTGAAATATATGGAAATCCACAAATATCCTTGTGAAATCCATGGAAATCCATTTGAAATCCACTAAAATCCAATGAATTACACTGAAATATATGGAAATCCACAAATATCCTTGTGAAATCCATGGAAATCCATTTGAAATCCATGTAAAATCCCCTGAAATCCATAAATATTTGAAATATAATGATGTGCGCATGTGCTGACGCATGAACTATGATTTCCAATTATTTGTTTCCAGTTTCACTTCCGGTGAAATCTGGGTGAAATCCAGAAATATGAGACCCATATTTCAGATTTCAGAAATCTTGTACAGAATTTTCCTGTATGTCAGCCCCCACGAAAATTCTACAGATTAGCTGTAGAGTTTTCCTATAGGTTTTTGGCTGGTTTTTAAACATTTTCTAAAGAATTTCTATAGTCTTTCCTTCAAAAATTCTTTAGAAATATATCATAATCTACAGTTTTTATTTTAAAACAAAATCCATGAAATCCTATGAAACTCTATGAAAAGTTTTCATAGAGTTTCATAGGATTTCACAGGATTTAAAGATGATTTCAGAGGTTTTCATTGAAAACCTCTGAAATCATCTTTAAATCCTGTGAAATCCTCCTAAAATCCAATAAACATTTGACCTCTAATGATTTGCACATATGTTTTGACGCATAAACTCTGGTTTCCGATTATCAATTTCCTGTTTCCTGTTCCTATAGATCCCACCTGTTGCGGCCTCTATTGGCAGCTGTGCTTAATATTATTTATTATGTTTATATGATTGTTCATTTCTCATTATTGTTATTGTAAACCTAGTTGGGTTTGATTTCTAAACCTTTTAGCATGCACTGTTCTAGTGCATGCTGTCAGTCACCTTTGTTGGGTGTTCCAACAAAGGTAATGTAGTAGACCTATGTTGACAATAAAGTTTAGTGTAGTTAAAGCAACTCACTCACTCTATATATAAGATTTAGCCTAAGCCCGTTAGCTTCAGTACCCTGGCGCTTAGCCTTTGCCCTTGTGGCTTAGGCGTTAGACACCGATGTTAGGCGGGCCACAACCGGGCGTGCACCTTGTGCCTGGGTCGCATAGCTGGGACACCTGCCCGCCTAGGGACTAACCTGCCCAGCCTCTCCAAGTCCCTCCTCTCGCGCCTCACACTAATGGGCTTCGTCTGGTCACAACACCACCAATTTCCAGTGAAATCCGAATAAAATCTGGTTGAAATCGTCTAAATCCATTGAAATCCTTGGAAACCCAAAATTTAATAGATAAATTTTAGGTTTTCGAAATGTACACATTTTTACCGAATATCATCGTTACCCCATTATAAAATATATAATATCACAATATCGGTATCGAGCACAACACTGAATTTCAAACTAGTTTCAATTTTCCATTGACAAATCGAAACTTAATTTTTCAGACGCTGAAGGAGGCAACAAGAGACCGCGCACTACCATCACAGCAAAGCAGTTAGAAACTCTGAAAAATGCGTATAATAACAGTCCAAAGCCAGCGAGGCATGTGCGGGAACAATTGAGTCAGGACACAGGACTGGACATGCGTGTTGTGCAAGTGTGGTTCCAAAATAGAAGAGCGAAAGAAAAAAGGCTCAAAAAGGATGCAGGACGTTCGCGATGGGGTCAATATTTCCGGAATATGAAACCGAGTCGACGAGGATCCGGTGATAAAAGGAGAAATGATGACCAATCGTCGGCTGAAGGCGACAAGGACCAATCGTACCAAGGTTTGTTGGGTTTTGTGTTTGTCGGCGGCCATTTTGGTCATAACGTGCGCCGGCATTTTTATAAATGATGAAATAGAATAAAAAAGTATAAATCTTACCGCGGAATCTTCTTATAATGTTGATTTGAAGAGTTCAAATGAGATATTTTTGGAGAAGTGTGGGCAAACGGTTGAAATATCGCGCATGAATTCCCCGGAGTGAGTAGCACGTGACATCCGGGTATTAACAGTGGCGAGCGTACGTAGAAATATCGGAATATGTAATTTTCATCTATTTGGAGTAATTATAACGATATGAGACAGTTTAAATTATTATTTTTTTAAAATGTTTTACCTGAATTTATAAAACAGTCGATTCTCGAGCGTGAACTCACGTGCGACCTCACGAGATATCCCTTACACTTAACAATAAAAAAAATAAATCTAAAATTGAGTTAATCATTATCATAACGCTATTCTTTTTATCAAAATAATAAAAATAACATTTCCACCCGAATTTATAAAGACTACTTTATAACGCTCGTAATCTCGAACGGCGTGAAACCACGAGACATCGATCTCAAAATGGCGGTTCACTAAAAAAAAACCCCCAAAAATCACAAATCACAAATTATATTTCCAAAAAAAAAAAATTAGTATTTACCAAAATTTCCACCTCGCGCGTGACTTCACTCGACTCCCACCTTCGAAGTACAACACATTCCTACAAAACTTATTTAAAAAAAAAAAAAATTAATCCAACCTCTCTTTCCAGACGACATCATTAGTGACTTACCTCCAAACGGTGACAGCTACGGCCACACGCCTCCGATATCAGGTCTCATCGATCAGGAACATTCTATGGGTGCCCATCTGAACACAGCAACGTCTTCGCCTAACGGAGTCTACGCCCCTTCTATTCATGGACAGTTCAACGGCATGCAACCCGGCACACCAGGGCCTGGAACACCTCCATACAACTTGTCCGGATCACAATCTCCGGGTGCAATGACACCACTGCCTCCCCCACATCATCATCCACCCCCACCGATGGGTGCGGGACCTTTTTCCTACGGCGGGGACGCAACGGGGCTCGTCGCGTTCAATCCCGGACAAAACAGTGCCATGCCCCGGCTTATCGGAGCGAACGGACCGGGGTCGGACGTCAGCAACAGTAGCAGCAATCAGGGTTATCCTGAATTCCCTCCAAGTCCTGCGTGTTCTTGGCTCGAAGATGTCGAAACAAACGCCAGTGCGCAAGCGCAGCAGTACTGAAACTGAATTATTCAAAACTATAAATGAAACAATGGGATAAAGTGACGTCATTCATAATCACGTTTCATGAAAAATCATCACCTAATTTTAAGAAAAATAAATTATTATAAAAAAATAAAAAGAGTGTGTTTGTCTAGTCATGAATTAAAAGTAGGAAATGTGATTTTTAGTGTTTTTTTGTTTGTTTTGTTTTTGATTTTTTTTTTTTATAGTTTTGAGTTTTGAATGGAAGAATGAAGATAAAGTGTAAAAAGGCACAGCATATCATTTAACGAAGGCTTATGTTCCTTCCAACAGCGATAACCAATCAAATTTATAAATAAATTGAGGGTAAATAAAGGATTTGTGAATTTTTTATGTAATTATGTCAATAGTTTGTATTATAATTTAATTTTTGTCATTTATTTATTGGTATGATAATGAAGGGATTGAAGCTAATAAAATATATAATTGAAAGTGCCAATGAAGGAAATGTATGCAATTTTAATGGATTTTTGCTTTATTTACATCGTTTTAATTATATGTTTTATTCATTAGTTTGTTCTGTTATTGAATATATTGAAATTATGGCTAATGAGACACACAGAAGAAGAAAATTCTCATCCTAAGAGCAGCGGGGTTGATAAAATGATATAATTTACAAAATAAACATTGTGAAATAAATCGTGTCCATTTTATTTAAGATGTATCTCAAACGGAAACAAAATGGCTAATAAAAATCACGGGCTGATGAAATGAAATGATAAAAACATAAAATGCGATTTTATTTGATATCACTGCCATCTGTTGAGATTTATTCGCACTTAATTTAGTTTATTTAAAAAAAATATAAATTACGCATTCGATCGATAGATGGCAGCAAATTCCACGACGCTTTCGTCGTCGTCGGCTAATGATGCGAAGCGTGAGTTGACTCATGCTTGACGTCGCACTGAGCCGCTGACCGAGATGTGTTTATATTTATTTATAAATTTTATTTACTAATAAGAAAATGAGCGACGGCGAAACATGCGAAACGAAACAAATAGCCGAAGCGGCTGTGTTTGCTCCTAGTTCAAATATCCCCAAAGATTCCGTTATAATCAGCGGCTACGATTTCAACAATGGCATCGACTTAAACGCGTTATTACAAACTTTCCAAACAACCGGCTTTCAGGCGACGAATTTCGGGGCTGCTGTCGAAGAGATCAATAAAATGGTAAATTTTTTTGATGATTAAATTGATTTTTGTGATGTTTATTTATTTTTGTTGTAGATTACCAAAAGAGCGGTTCCATTAAACGAGGATTTGAAGGAAGATTTTCTAGAAGATGATCCGTTTCTGAAAAAGCGAACAAATTGTACGATTTTCCTCGGTTATACGTCGAATATGGTGTCGTCAGGTGTGAGGGATACCATTCGATTTTTAGTTGAGCACAAAATGGTCGATTGTATCGTCACCACAGCTGGTGGTGTTGAAGAAGATCTCATTAAATGCCTCGAACCGACTTATTTAGGAGATTTTTCCTTGAGTGGGAAGGAATTAAGGTATTCTATTGTTTGTGTCATTTTTTGGTCACTTTATATCACAAAGTATAAAACTTTAGTAAAAATTCGCAGAAAATTCGCGAAATTTCAAAACAAAAATTAAAATCGACAAATTTTTATGTAAATAATTATTTTAATTTTTTAGGGAAAAAGGTTTGAATCGAATAGGGAACCTTTTAGTACCTAACTCAAACTACGTAGCGTTTGAAAGTTGGGTAACGCCGATACTCGATCAATTACACGAAGAACAGACAACACAAGGAGTCATTTGGAGTCCATCGAAGATAATTACAAGGCTAGGTCAACTTATTAACGACGATAAGTCGATATTATATTGGGCGGCGAAGGTAGTTTTTGGATTTTTTGGTTTTAGGTATTGAGTTTGTCTATGTAATGATTAATGTTTATTAATTGTTTTAGAATCACATTCCGGTGTTCAGTCCGGCTTTAACTGACGGATCTCTCGGCGATATGATTTTTTTTCATTCCTTTAAGTTTATTAACAAGCAACCGGGTTTAGTAATAGATTTAGTGCAAGGTATGATGTTTAGGTTTTATTTGATTTTTATCTGGTTGAATTGATTTTTTTAAATTTGGGAAATTCAATAAAATATGGAAATTTAAAGTTGTGTGAATAGTGTAAAATGGCGATGATTTTTCCTGTGAATTGATAAGATTTGCAATAATTCCTGAAAATTCAATTAATTTTATCGAAAATCAATAGCATTTGCAATAATTCGATCAATTTGCATAGAAAATCAATTGAAATTTAATCAATTTTATAGAAAATCAATAGGACTTTAAATATTTCCTAAAAATTAAATCAATTTTCGTAAAAAAATCAATAAATTCATTTTTCAAATTTCAGACATTCGGCGGTTAAACAGTATAGCTCTTAAAGCAATTCATTCAGGTATGATCATCATTGGAGGCTCAATTGTGAAACATCACATTTGCAACGCAAACTTAATGGTAGGAAACTCCAACCCAAAAAACAATTTTTTCTCAACAAACTTTTAACCATTTTCCAGCGTAACGGCGCCGATTATGCAGTTTTCATTAACACTGGACAGGAATTTGACGGCAGCGACAGCGGTGCTCGCCCTGACGAAGCAGTATCTTGGGGAAAAATTAAAAAGGAAGCAACTCCAGTCAAAGTAAGTTATTTAGCCACTTTATAGAAAAAAATATAAAATTTCAGTAAAATATTTGGAAATTATTTGCAAAATTTGCATAAATTACTGAAATTTGCATTTTTTTAAATGTAAACATTTTATAATTTTTAAAAAGAATTATTTTCTGTAATTTCCATTAACAATTTCTCATTCTCGCAGGTCTATGCTGACGCTACTTTAGTTTTTCCTCTAATGGTTAGCCAAACGTTTGCTAAACATCACTTCCAGACTAAATGAAATAAAAATAGATTCTAGCTCAATTTTATTCGTTTAATTCTTTTTTATTCCAAGAAAAATATATGAAATTAATTCGTTATTTGTTGGGTAGCTTGATTTGCAGCTATACTTGGGTTGTTGATAACTTCGCCCAACGATTCGAGTAATTCTTTTCGGTAATCGTCAAAATCGCCGTCGATTTCGTCGATATTTTGATGCTCGATGACCCATAATTGGCATCCGGTTTCACGAATAAGTCTCTCGTCGTGGCTGACGATAATTACTCCTGGAAAATTTTTTAAAAATAATTTAATCATTTTTAATTATAATTATTTTGTTTTTTGTTTTTGTTTTTACCGCCTTCAAAGCCGTTAATTGCATCCGCTAAGGCATCGATTGATTCTATGTCCAAATTGTTCGTAGGTTCATCCTAAGATTAATTGAAGTTAATAATGAGTTTGTGGAATTCATTTAGAGTCGGGCTCCACTATAACGAAACTCAAGGAAGCGAATAATCTCTTTGTTATAACGAATTTGCGTAATAATTTCGATGCATTGAGTTTTTTCGGTTTAAATGCTTTTCGTTTTTACACGAGTCTTACTGAATATGATGCAAAACGTTACTTAAATGAAATTAGTTTTGCAAAATAAACATTTACTGACCTAAATCAAGTTTATTGATCCTTGACAATGAGTCAATTAGTTTTTCAGATATTTTTTAATTCTCTCACGATAAAAACTAACTCAATGAAGCAAAAAACTCGTTGAAACACAACTCAAAAAAATCGACGAAATATCTACAGTTTTCTGGCAAATTTGCAGTTTTTAAAAAAAAATTTTTCTACAGATTTTATACAAAATCTATAGAAACATTTTTTTTTCGAAATAAAACTGCAGAAAATCTGTAGATTTTGAAGTCAAACCATAGAAAATTTGTAAAAAATCTACAAAATTCTAAAAACTTCAATAAAACCTCAAAAAATCTGCAGATAATCTTTAGACTTTTTAGCTGGAAACGAAAAGTCTGCTCAAATAATTCGTAAAAGTCAGGTTTCGTTAATATCGAAATTTTTAAACACGGAATGTGCATAGAAAATGTAATTTTGCATCATTTTATCGAAGATTTCGTTATAGTTAGGTTTGGCTGTTTCAATTCTTACTAGAATGACGACATCGGGGCCACATAGCGATAGCTCGCATAAAGCGACACGTGCTTTTTGGCCACCGGATAAATCCCGATTTTTTATCGTGTGCGCATGACTAATCAAGCCAAACGTTCCAAGTTGTTTCCTAGCTTCTTGGTACTCCAGGTTAAAAAGCCGCTAAAAAACAAAGTAATTTGTTACATAATAGTTTAAAAAAATAGTCAACAACGAAATTAATTTGTTATGCAGTAGTTAAAAAATAGTAAACAACGAAATTACTTGTAAGTATTCAATAGGTGACTCCTCCAAATTGAGTTGCTCTCCTGAATGCTGGTCAAATCTACCGATACGCTATCGTATTAAAGTATTTTGATGGTTAATAAGATTAAAGCTAATTAAAATTGTTTTAACTTACTAATCTGTGATTTTTTCGCACTTCTCCTTCTCTCTGTTTATAAAAAAAATTCAATTAACACATTTTTGCAGTTAAAAAGAAAATTTTGCAATTATTTGCCATTTTATAGCAAAAACCATAAAATTTAAGCAAAAAATCTACAAATTTTTCACACATATTACTAAAATTTGCATTTTTTTTGCAAAAATTACTATTTTTACTCACAGGATGTAAATCACCAGTTAATAATTTGAGAAAAGTACTTTTCCCAACACCATTTGGTCCAACAATGGCTACTCGCGAGCGCATATCAATACCAAAGTCTACTTCTTTAAATAATGGCGGTTGTCCCGAGTATGCGAAAGTCATACCTGGAAAGTATTATTACAATTAGTTTTTAAAAATACAAAAATAATCATCAGGCTTACCATGAGCTCCTAAAATTGGTGGATTTAAAGGACTTGCACTTGGAAATTTAAATTTAACGATGTAGTCACGAGGTTTCTTTAATAATTCAGTCGGACCATTCGAATCATCCGTTTGTTTAGTCTTATTTTTGGCTTGTTTCTTTGTTAGTGCATCCTTTTGCACTTTTTCCTATTTTGTAACAAAAAAAATTTGAAATATTTAATTTTTAAATAAATTGAAATTCAATTAATAATAAATTACAGCTGTTCTCGTTGATTTTCCTTGTGACTTCAATTCTTTTAATTTCTTCTCCTGCTTTTCATAATCCTTCAACTGTTCTTTTCTTTTTTGTTGCAACATTTTCTTAAACATGCCTACAATAAAGGATATAAAATATTTTAAAATTTAAATAGGAATTTTAAAAAAATTTGAATTTTAATACTGACTGTAATTTCCTCTATAATAAAACAATTTTTGTTGATCTAAGTGAATTATATCCGTGCAAACATTATCGAGAAAACTTTGATCGTGAGATACAACTAATAAGGTTTTCTTCCAACACTGAAGATAACTAGAAAATAAAATTAATGATTTAGTTTTATTACAATCTGTGGTAGTTTGGGTTTGACCAAATACTCAATACGCAAAACTTAATCAAGTTTGGTTTCAAAATGTTAAAGTTTTTTAAATTGAGAAAATATACCAAAACTTCTCTAATTGTTCGTGCGAGCTTTAAATTTGGTATTAAGATTGAGTTTTGAGACCAACTTCTACAACTAAAAACGAAATTGTAACTACTTAATTCCAAAATATATTGTGTTTTGCGTATTGAGTGTTTGGTAAACCAAAAAATCGTTAAATTCCTATTCAGACTTACTTATCCAACCAAATTACAGCATTTAGATCTAGATGGTTAGTGGGTTCGTCTAGTAATAGAAGACTTGGTTCCATGAATAGGGCTCTGTAAAAATGTTTTAAAAACAAATTAGTAATTTGAATTTATGTGTGATAAAAGTAGATAAATATAATTTTTTTAAATAAATAAATAAAGTAAAAAAATACAATTGTGAAAATAGAGGTTCTATTAAGAGTTTTATTGCCCTTATGGCCATAAAAGGCTGAAAATATTGTATAAAATTGCAAGTAATGCATAAAAAAAATTATACTTTGCAAAAATACCCAAAAACTCATAAAAAATATGGCGAATATGAAGAAAATTTGATACATTTTCAAAAAAAAACAATAGAAAGTCATAGAAAACATGAAATATGAAGAAATTGTGTAAAAAAAAATTACAAATAGTATGAAAAAACTCCATAAAATCCACAACAACAGTGAAATTTTGTAAGAAAATATCGAAAATCAACAGAAAATAAAAAAATATCGCATATAACGCAACAATTTGGCCACGCAAACACACCTTGCTAAAGAAACTCTCATTCTCCACCCACCAGAGAAATTCTTAGTCGGTCGATCCTGCATTTCTCTATTAAATCCAAGACCAGCTAAAATCCTCCTTGCTCTCGGTTCAGCAGATTCCCCTCCAATAGCACGATACTCTTCATAAACCTTAAAAAAACAAAAAAATTTACAAAAAAATTCCATTTTCTCTCCTTCAAAACCTAAAAATACTTCTTGTAACTGATTCGTCGCCTTTGTATTCCCATCTTCCTGTTCGCGTACCAAACGAGTAATTTCTTCCAACAATTTAAGTCGATTTGTATCTGCCTTTATAACAGCATCAACTGCTAACGTATCATCAGCTATCACCTCTATTATTTATTAAAAAACAAAAAAATTATAATTATAAACAATTAAACGTAAAAAAACCAACTTAAAAAATTTGTAAAATTTTTTACAAAAAAAAAAAATTGTAATTTTGTAAATAATTTGCAGTTACTTGACCTCGTTATAGCATAAACTATAAAAACATTTGTAACAATTTGTAAAATTTCAAAACAAAAATAAAAATTGATAAATTTTTCCCGTAAATTATTTAAATTCATACTTTGTTTACATAAATTACTATTTTTGTATAAAATATTTTGCAAATATTTTTTGTTGGAAATCCTTAATTTAAACCTTGTTCGCATAACAAGACGTCAATATTTCCAGGAATATTCAAAGCACGGCATGCGATGTGTTTGAGCAAAGTTGTTTTACCCATCCTAGACAAAATTACTTTTATTAGAATAGAAATAAATGTATTTAACAATATTAATACCCATTAGGTCCAACTAATCCATATCGTCTACTCGCAGTTATATTTAAATTTGCATTAACAAATAAATCTTTACCACGAGCTGCTATAGAAAAGTTTTCAACCTAAAAAAAGATAATAGATTAGCTTTGTTATAGCGAAATTCGACTATATTTATGTATATACTTTTATATCAACATCA
Source organism: Stenotaenia linearis (assembly GCA_034700445.1). Lineage (NCBI taxonomy): Eukaryota > Metazoa > Arthropoda > Chilopoda > Geophilomorpha > Geophilidae > Stenotaenia > Stenotaenia linearis. The sequence continues at coordinate 24,279 of JAQIXT010000355.1, forward strand.
GTTTCTCTCTGCTGCATTTTAGCAGATGATTTTTCAGCTTGAGAAACTGTAAACTGTTCACCAAGCTCATTACTTGCTGCAGTTTTGCTGAGTTCTTCGACCTGTTTCTGATATTCCATCTGCTTTTTTAATTTTTTCTTATCTTTATGCGTAAGTTTCGGCTTTTCGTGCGTTTGCTCAATCGATACCTTTCCTTCATCTATTAAAAAAAAATTAAAATAATAATTAAAAACCTTATTACCATATGTTTATTCAACAATACCGCAATTTTCATTTGAATTTCTCTCAACTTCATTTTCGTCATTTATTTTTTCGGTATCGGAAACATTCGTTTCTTCTATATTTAATTCCTCGATTTCATTTGCCAGGTCTTTTTCATTTCCACGTTTCGTTGATTTCCCATTTCCACGTTTTTCCTTTTCTGTTGACCCAGTTTGCGGCTTTTTGTCTTCTCCTTTGCTTTTCTTTTTAGGCATTTTAGTCGTAAATTTAAATAACAAATTCTATATAACCTCGTGTTATAATAATGTCATATAAATACGAACTGCTTTTCAGATTTTTTGAATACCTTTCTCTTCGATTATGAAATGTGTGGCGTAATGCGATCCGAAATGTAACAAATGTCGGTGTGTCTAAAATGTGAAATTGAAATGTATTAAGCAAAATGAAATATATCTATAAAACTCTAAACTTAGTCACATTATTTCATCAGATTATTAAAAACCAAATTTTTATTCCTTAATTTTAAAATAAATAAGACAACGTAATCATTTTTAATATTTAAATCACAAAATTTCGTTAATCGGTTTTCCCGAATCTCCTTTTCTGGCATCCACTAAATTTACCTCCCTCTAGTGCGAAAAACCCCAAACTACAATTTCAAATTAAACCTCCATCGATACAAAATTAATTAAAATATCAACTCCAAAACCACAAGAAAACAGACCGAACATTTTAAATTTAATTTTCAAACACTTAAAAAATCCCCTGGAACCAAAAAACATTTTACGAATATTTTTTAAATCAGAGGCTGAATCTCACTATGAGTGGGAGTGGATCATCATGACGGATCTGGATGATCATGAGCGAAAAATTGTGAATGAATTTTGCCATTTATTAGAAAAATCTAAGCAGTTATTTAACGGCTTAAGGCAAGTATTTAATAACAACGTTAAATTACAACAAATTTCAACTCAACACGCAGAAAATAGAAATTTCTATCTCAAGACGAGTTGGGCGCCGCCACCCATTCGCTCCATCAAGACGAAATAAACGAATTTACCGCCAATTTCTTGTTTCAGACATCACAAGAACATTGCGGATTATAATTTAGAATCTTTTCAATCATTTCAAGTGGAAAAAAAAGGAGTGAAATTGATTTTTCATCCGAAATTGACCCCCTTAATTTTGGGGTGGGCAGCTTCCTTACAGTTGTTCCCTTATAATAGCTAAAATGGCTTAAACAATTTATTTTTTTGATTTTTTGGTGTTTTGCGTTTGATTTTTGTTTTGCTTTGTACAGAGATCTTCCTCAATACGGTCACAAACAGTGGCAAGCATATTTCAGCAGAACATTTGATATTTACACGAAATTATGGAAATTTCAGCAGCAACATAGGTGGGTGTTGGATTTAAGTTGTGTTGTAGGGGTGTAATTGTTGTTTGTTGTGTTTTAGGCAAGCTTTAGATACGAAATATGGGCTGAAACGATGGCAAATTGGAGAAATCGCATCGAAAATAGGACAGCTTTATTACCATTATTAGTAAATAAGGGATTTATAAATCCTAGCTTAAAAAATTGCAAAATATTTATATAGAAGTTGTAATTTGTGCGAACAAAGTGTAAATTTTGGTAATTTTTGTGAAAAGTTTGTCGGTTTTGATTTTTTGTTTGAAATGTTGAGATTATTTTACAAGTTTTGCACAAAAAAAAGGAAAAAAACATCTTTTTTCTCCAAAATTGTGCAATTTTTTTTAGCTGGGTTTCTTCAATTTTGTTGAATTGTCAATATTAATTTTTTTTTTTTTTTTAGTTTAAGGACAAGTGAAACGAATTATTTGAACGAAGCCTTTTCTTTTTATTCTGCAATTCGTGCTCGAGCATATTACTCAAAAGCAAATAAGGAGGATAGGTAACTATGGAAGAACTGAGTATTTTGTGTTTCTTAAGGAACAACAAGTGTATATACATTTTGTGTTGTTATTCTCGTTGGCTCAGCAGGTCTGATTTGATGGTAAAGAAATTAAGGTACTATGCGCGATTTATTGTCGTGTGTTTACTGCTAAAGAAGATGAAATTAGTCAGGGATCTAGTCAGGGTTAGTATTGTCGGTAAAGTGTATGACATGGGTTTGGTTTGTAAAATGAATTTAAATTTTTTAGGAGTTAAATGTACACATGTTTTTCAGTATTTACCCATATTTATGTACATATTTTCGAAGTTAAGGTTAATTAGCTACATGTGTTTGTTAATGTGTAAATTTTTTAGAAATTTTTGTGAAAACAAATTTTCTGCTATAACATGTAATAGAAATGGAAATACGTTTTTATGAATATATCAACTGCTTATTTGAAAAATTAAGCAATTTTAATTTTTTAATTGATGTTTTTTTAAAAAAAAATTATCAGCTTTATTTTGTTTTTGTTTTTTTATTGAAAATTGATGATATTTAAATTCTTTAAAAACATTATCAGTTTTTTTTTCTGAAAATATTTTTAAAAAACAAAAAAGTTTTAAAAAAATTATTTTTTTAAAATAGTTACAAAAACTTTGCTTTTTTCTGCTTCTTCTTTTTACTAATTTTATAATAAAAAAGAAAAAGTAGAAAATTTTTTGAAAATTCATTTGATGCAAAAAAAAATGAAATTAAATAAAAAATCGAAAAAAATTAGCAGGTTCCATGTTTTGCTAATTTTTTGTGATTTTTTTTCTTTTACAAAAAAAATAGTTATTTACTTCTTTTTTATTTCAAATAACTTCTTTTTTACAAAATTGGGTTTATTTTTAATTTTTTTTGTAAAAATAGTTCTGTTTTTCTAAACTTTTTATTTATCACTTTCCAGCACTTATATCTACATTATGCCGTAATTAAAATCATTACCCATGTTAAACAATTGATTAATTGGTTAATTAAATAATCAAACAGGAATTTAAATATTATTCTTTTTCTTAGGAATTAGCCAAACAAATAGACGATTACACTGCCACTTATGAACCTGAAGATCAACTGGAATGGTCGCTTGTCTTAGCTGAAATAAAAGCATTTATTGAGGCGGATAACAAAGTTAACATAATCGATAACGACACGACGTCAGTTATATTGAGTCATAGATTAGGTCCATTAAGCTCGCCTACAATGGAAAAGTCTCCTGTGATGACACTTACGTTACAAGAAATACTCATAGTTGGCAACTGCACTGATCAAGCACGTTTTAATAACGTAACGAGCATTCTGTCACACATGGATGAAAATTTAAGGAAATTTAATGAAAATTTAAAGAAAATTTATCAAATTTAATGAAAATTCAATGAAAATTTAAAAAAAAAAGTTATCAAATTTAATGAAAATTTAATGAAAATTCAAAAAAAATTTATCAAATTTAATAAAATTTCAATAAAAATTCAAAAAAAAATTATCAAATTTAATGAAAATTCAGTGAAAAATCATCAAATTTAGTGAAAATTCGTTAAATTTAATGAAAATTTATAATATTTTCCTTAAGAAATTTAAATAATCATCAATGTACAACAAAATGCAGCTTTTCTGCACCTATAAAAATAAATTAATGCTAATTAGACATTTTATTACAGGTAAAATTTAGTGAACTTACCCTAGACATGTTTAGAATGCTGCAGTCACTGGAAAGAGAGCCACAGGAAGATGTAAATCAAATTTACGACGCTTCACCAGCACCTGGACGCATGCCATTTGTAACTTAGATGTATTTTAAAACTGTTAATTAATAATTCAAAAAAAGGTTACATTGAAACAGGAAAACGGCGACCGGGATCGGCCTGTCAAACGGGAGAATCCTCACAAATATCTTCTATACAAGCCAACTTTTAGTCAATTGATGGTTTTCTTGGCATCCGGGTTTAAGGAATTGCCATCAAATGGAACTATGTTGTTATATATTTCGGCTGACGGTTGTGTTAGCAATACAAAACAAGCAAGAGATGATGGTACAGGCTTAAAAAAAAATTATGGTTGAATCTCGTTATAAAGAACCTGCATCCAACGAACAAATTTTTTTATCCCTGAGTTTTCCCACCGAAAAGAATCTGCAAAATTTTTGTATAAAAACAGCAATTTCTGCAAAAAAAAGTGCAAATTTCAATAATGTTTGCAAAATAAAGTACAGATTTCAATAATTTTTGCAAAAAAAAAGTGCAAATTTCATGCAGATTTGTATGTTTGTTTGGAATTTTGCAGATATTTTCAATTTATTTCTAAAATTTCAAAATTTTGAGCATAAATTTTAATTGCATAAAAAAAAAGCTTTATTTTTTTTTATGCAAAAATTATGCAATTATTTTTTCTGGGTTGTTATAACGAAGTTCAACCATATCTCTCTTTATGCTGTAAAATGCATTCATCAAAGTAATTTGAAATTTGAATATTTTTAATTACCAAAAATTTTTTTTTAAGCAGTGGTATCAGCTGCGTACGATTTAGGTGGCGTTATAACTAATAGTAAAAGGGAGTCCGATCATCCAAATAAACGCACTGGGCATGTCAAAGATATGCATTGGTAAATACAAGTAAATTGAAATAAATTCATAATTTTTTTTAATTGGAATTTTTTTTCTAGTTTATATCCTGGAGACTTGTTTCCATTTACAAGGAAACCTCTTTTTATCATTATAGATAGTGACAACAGCCATGTTTTTCAGGTATGGTTTGTGGGTTAAATTAATTGTGTGTTTATTTAATATTTATCTATGAATTGATTTTAATTGGTAGCATATCCCTCAATATTTTGGTCAAGCATTGGTTGTTCTGATGTCGGCAGAAAAAATACCTTCCACTTTTTCGGGTAATGTGTATATCTAAAATGTGCTAATTATAAGCAGCCAAAACAGAAGTATGAACTTAGTGTAAATGACTTAGTTATGAATTTTCACTAAATTTTCATGCATCTTTGATAAATTTTATGAATTTTCATTGAATTTCAAGAGTTTTTCATTGAATTTTATCAAATTTAATGAAAATGCCCAAAAATTCAATAAAAATTAATAAAAATTTTTATTGAATTTTTGGGCATTTTCATTGAATTTTATTAATTTTTATTGACTTTTTGGGCATTTTCATTAAATTTGATAAATTTTCATTAATTTAGATCACAAAATGTCTAAATTACAGACTTCTGTTTTGGACATGTAAATAGCCAGCTGAAATCTGTTCAGTGGCCAGATATTTATAAAATTGAGTATGGTATTTTTTAATTAAATTTTTTTTTTCAGATCCTCAACGAAAAGGAAGCCTTTTCACTTTATTTCTTCACAGCCCACTTACAGCTCTATGCTACGTGTGTAACATCATCGAGATCCAGAAGGCACTTTGGGACAAATGTCAAGCGCATGTTAGTCGCTTTCTATCTGAAGCTGCCCGCTTGATCTCAAGATCACGTAACATTGGTCCGGATTCATTTATAATTTTTTTAGTCTTAATAAAACTCATAATTTTATCTTCAATTTAGATTTATCATATTTGGCGTTTTGTGGCGATGATTTTTTACGGCTTTTAATTTTGAGATTTGCATTTTGCCATGTAACGTTGCGGTTGCATCGAAGTTTCAAAGTTCGTTAAAAAAATTTATTAATTGATGAGCGAGTGGGACCATATAAAAGTATTGATACCCACCAATACCCGTAAAATAAATACAAACTTTATAAACATGTAAAGATAATGGGTTGGATTCCTTGCTGCCTACATTGGAGCCAACTGGAGCTTGAGTTAGGCAGAAAAGCCTTGAAAAGGCCTTAAAAGCACGAAATAAATGTTTAAAAAGCCTATAAGAAAGGCTTTAAATAGCTCAAGGTGGCCCCAAAGCCTTAAAAAGCTCAAAAAAGAATAATTGAAAATTGTTTTGCTCCAGGCCTGAAAAAAACTAGTTAAGGCACTGGTCCGCTTGCTCATCACTAACGTGTAAAAAGGGTATGGATTTTTCAGGTTAAACCCGAAAAATACCCGAATTTAACCCCCAGAAACGATTTCTTTAAATTCGGGTAGAACCCGAAAAAAATGAATTTTTCTGGTTTGTGCTTGGTCATACCCATAAGCAGGTAAATCACACAATTTGACTAAATATTGGTTGACTAATTGACAATTGGCTGATTTTGTTAGCTTTTAACATTGACAGAGCCTACTTAATTAAGTTACAGTTTTGAATGGTTTTTATTGAAGTTTTGTGACTCTGCAACTAATTTTTTCAACCCGACTTCAGCCCGATTTTTTAAAGAAAATTTAAATTTAAATTTTTTAAACCCGATTAAACCCGATTTGGTAAAAAATTTCAAACACCCGATTTCTACCCCCCAAATTTAAATTTTTTTTCCACCCGAAAAATCCATACCCTACGTGTACAGTATGTAGAATTCACCTAGTTATAACTGTTTTTTTTTTATATTAGGGTCGCAGTTATTATCCAAAATCTCACCCGCCAATTCCAGAAGGAGAAATGCTCGATCATCCATCACTCCAACGAACACTTTTGGAATTAGCAACCATTTTGGATGCAAGAAACTTCTTTCACGAGCCAAGCGAAGTCGATTGATGTAACAGAGCTTAAATCCGATTTCTTTACTCGGAGGAATTCCCGCCTCCCACATTTTGCTAGTCTTGGTTTGGTTGTGTTGGGAGCACTTCAGTACAGAGCTGAAATCGAACGAGGATTTTCCATGTAGCATCTGTGGTTTTCTAAATAGCTTTTAACAATTATTACTAATTATTTATAAAAATGTTGTACTTTTTTTCCATCATCGATCCAGGGACCTTATTTGTGATGAAAAGGGGTGTGATAAACAACCCCACACTAATTACGCTTAATTTTTACGTGCCTACACTGAGAAAAAAATATATCGAGGAATTAATAACGGATAATGATGACAATAGTGAATTAATTAACCCTCACATTTAGCTTTAGAGCAGAGATAATTATTCTTATATACAATTTTTGAAATATATGTAAATCTTGAGCTTGTCGAATTTCTGCTCTAGTTAACATTTAGCGTGTAAATTTAGTGTAAAATTGTAAAAAGTAATGTCTGATAGATTTTAAGGGATTTTTCTTTTCCTCTTGCATTTAAGCTTGTGCTGAGCTGCTCCCAGTCAACAACTCAGCAAATGGCCATATTAATTAGAGGTATCGATTCTCATTGTTTTCTATTAGTCAACGGTAGGTAACCCTGTGTAGCATATGAGCGAATGGTATGTACAGTTGTTAGCAAGTCATTCATTAGCCTTGTTTTCGGTCTTTTGGCCTGACGACTAAGAAGAATTCTTGCTGCAATTTGGAGATGTGATTTTTGAAAAAAATTGGAAATATTGAAATCTAAAATGGCAAGAAAATTGCTGCTCCTGTGCTTTTGCTGCCCCATCCGGCCATATGGGTCAGTTGGGAAATCTGGCACTGGTTATAACTGATGTTGGGTTGCCAGTACTTAAACTACATTGGATGGTGTGAATAAAGTGAAGCAAAAACTCCAAACTTCTTGCTATCGAAATAAGCGTTTGGTAAAATTTAATACAAGTTCTTATGTATAAAGAATTGCTTCAAGTAAATGCTTCTAATTTTTAGAGTTGGTTCATTATTGGCTCTGAAAATTTGGAGCATTTGCTACTTAAATTAGATGTGACATCGACTTATTTATTCAATATTACTCGAATTGTAAGATAAAACTTTGAAAATTAATTTAAAATATTCAAAAACTTGCTTACCAGATCAAATAATTTGCATTAAAGTATAATATATAGTACTTAAATAACAGTAAGTTGGAGCTTTTGCTCATTTTTAATCATGCCCCCATTGCAGACACTGCACAAAAAAAATCAACTTTACATTAACAAAAGCTTGATAATCCATGTACCACAATGTGAAAGTTAACTTTAAATTATTTTTTATGTTTGTAAAGGATACCATTACCTTAAATTTGTAAAGGAATCCTTTACAATGATAAAATGTAATGTAAAGTTAACTTTCCTATTGATTTCATATTGACTTTACATTTGTAAAGCTAATTATTTTTGTGCTGGGAGTTGAGCAGCCACTCCAGGAGAAGGGAAAAGCTCGAGTCAGGCAGTAAAGCTTAACTTCTTAGCTATTTTTAGAGGACTGATCAGACCTGGCAGAAAAGAAAGGGCTGAAATTAACTAGTGTAAAGAGTCCAAAAAGACTTTTAAAAGGCCCAAAAGATTTTCTGCTCCAAGCCTGAAAAAACCAAGTTACCGCACTGCAAACTGCAGACAAATTCTATGACTTGCCGAAATTGAAACCCAAATGCCATTGGGTTGTGGCAATTTGCAGTCAATCGCCAATGATTTTCTAGCGCTGTGCTACATGGGGAATATAAAATTCCTAATTTCTTACACGGACTTATCAGTATTATACGTTTAACCTTTACTATTAAAATTCTAAGCTAAAAAAGCCTTTAATTCCGTAACCCAAAGTATGAGCAGAAGATTTAATGAAAATCAGTATGAAACGTATCAGAGATAAACATTTATATATACATATATACTATATATAAATATATATAATATATATATACATATTTAAGAAAGATTAAGTAAGGTATTACTGTACTACATTTTACAGTAGTTCAATTCTTTTCTGGAAATAATACCGTAGCTTACTTTTCAAGCTACTATAGTAGTAGGGCTTGTGGTTATAATGCCTATTTCAAGGTTTATGTACTAGTCAGTTGCTTTTACAGTGATTTAATTTATTTTTGTTGCAGTAATCTCAGTTAAATTTAGGGTTGCCATCTTTTGAAATGTCAAAATTGGAGATTGTTTTGTGCTCTCTTCATTCAAGTTCATTATTATACACTAAACAGTCAATGCTATAAAGGCCAGACATGCTGCAGTCTGGATAGCTCTACTCTAAACACAATTAAATGGATCGGAACACTTTCGATACCATCCAATGTTAAAAATGCTTCTGACGAAAATTTTTATTAAACCAAATAAGACAACAAACTTCCTTAAAATTAGGACACAATTTTTTTGGGGGGAAATGGAGGTTTTGTAATCCAAAAAACAACGAGTTGTCAATAACCCAGCCTGTCTAGTTCAAACGTTGATCAAATTTTAAAACAACAAATACAGCAAAACAAAATAGGAGATTGAAATTTGTTTTGTTGTGTTGTTATTCGACATCAACTTCCTCTAGTCTAGAAATTTTAAAATTTTACAATGTCTGGTCTTAATAAAGCAGCCCTCTCGAATCGACATCCCTTACTCCAGACAGGTCAGTGAATGGATCTCAATTGACTGACCGATGTCCAGATGTCAGGGCATTGACTGTGGTCCATAGGTATTTCAAAATCCAGAATTTGATTAAAATCTGGAGATTTTTTGTTACAAAACAGAGATCAGTGATCTATAAACTGAAGGAATGGCAACTCTAATTAAAATAGTCCCTTAAATACCTAAAAAAATTGGCATGAGCAGCATTTTTCATTGTAGAATTAAATATTAATTGAAGATGATGCAAGTAATTATTGGGTCACTTGAGGAAATTAACAAAAATACAAAAAATATAAGCAAAGTGTGATTCCATTCCAAGGTAGGATTTCATAGATGCTTTTTTGAGAAACCACAAAAAGTACTCAAATTATAAGCTGTCATACTTTTATACCTGTCTTATAATCTATTTAAAAAACAAAACAAAAAATAAATAATTGAAAATTTTACTTATTAAATTTTACTTATAAAATGCAACTCATGATAAATTCCATTCAGCAAAAATCTGAGATTTATGCAACAGTACAATTCTAGTCATTTCCATATTCATTTATATTATCTACCTAGATTTCTTTAATTTATTAATTTTTTTATGCAATTATATAAAAAAAATTTTAAAAAATATTGGCATTAGAATGGAGTGAGGTTAAATCAAAGACAAAGATACTGTACATAACTTTGAACTGAACTGTACTTTTTCATTAGATTCCTTTTATACACCAGGGGTGTCTAAACAAATATGGCAGTTATTTAAAAAAATTTATAAACAACCTTAAATCGTGAATTGTAAACAACAAATTAAATAAAAATAATGTTGGTTACATGAAAAATTCTCATATTACTTTTTCGTAGACCCAGCAAGAAAAATTTGCGTAATCTTTGCAAACTAAAATTTTAGTAAAAAATTTGTAAAAAATTTGCAAAATTTCAAACCAAAATTAAAAATCGACAAATTTTCCACGTAAATTACTGAAATTTGCACTTTTTTTGCAGAAATTACCATTTTTATATAAATATTTTGCAAATTTTGAGCTGGGAATTCAGCAATGCTTCCAATTAAATGACACCCCTGCTTAAGATATGTAGATTTATTAAATGTAGATTTTTAGCAAGAAACAAGACGGGAGTTTAACGCACATGTAAATATTACACCTAACTGTAACCAGCATTATTTATTAAGCTGATCAATATTTATAACATGCGCTTATCTATTCATGCATTGCTCAAATTTATCCAAATTGTCTGTATAATTAATTAATTAATTTTATTTGAAAATGTTTGGATCTATTCAATATTTTCGCTCTTTATCATTCTTTGTGCAATATTCACTCCCACCCAGAAAAATATCAAGATTAAGTCTTGGTATGATAAAAATGGTAGCTCTTGTTTGTACAGATGCTAATCTCTTGGTAAAAATTCAATAGTTAATAATAATTAATCAATTATGTATTTTTCAAATGCTGTAGTTTTATTTCTGTTAAAAATAATAACATGACCTTTTATTTGTTCTCATTTCTTCAACAAATTCACAGTATTTCCATGATTTTGATAAGAATTCACTACTACATTTTAATTTATAATCAAATTTCAATTTTTTTCTATTTTTTTTGTGTTTAAAATACAACTTTACTAATAGTTATTATAGTTATAATTGAAAAGTGAGTTATTTCTTCGAAAAGGCCAGAAAATTCGAAATCTACACACAAATCTGCGCGTATTGCTCAAAAATTAATTACACCTTCGAATTTAGCAAGTTATTCATATTAATTTGTATTATTTTCCCCACCATTTTCTCCATCTTTACAAAATTTGAAAATAAAATAGTAAATAAAGATAAACTCCACCCAATCGGACTATTTTCTGGTCTCTTCGCTTAGAAAATATTTTTGCGCATTTGGGAATTTATGCGGATGAAAATCAGGGTCTTGAGAGAGTCGAGATCGCACTGATTCCTTGATCCGTTCGGCGCACGCTTTCTGAATGGCAGAGTTTTCCGCTACCTCTTGGATTACTTCGTCCACGCTTGTCAACGGTTGAGCAGATGCTAAGTTAATGGAACGTCTTAAAACCTCGTTGAAAGTTGAGCGCACGTCTGACGGGGTTTGCATTTTACCAGAGTTCATCATCTGATTATTTGATAAAAATAAAATATTGTATCTGTGTAACATTGTAGTAATATAAAAATTCAATATAATTCTATCCCACAATTTTAGCAATACAGAAACTCTAAATAATTTGATCCTAGGCAGCACAGCTATATAGTGTCTACAGTCCTTCGATGTAGGTAAATGAATGTCAAAGTTGATGTAGAGTCCAGTCAGAATTGATCCATTATCCACAATAAGGGGTTTCAAAAATAAGGCAATCGTATGCAATCACTGTGATGATTGTCTGTGCGAATAGTGAAATGGGTCCCGTGACAATCACCAAAATCGCCTTATTTTTGAAACCTCTTATTGATATCTATTTAGTCTTGATGTTATATTTGTCGACACATGACTGCCTACAGACCTCACAGAGTTGCGACGTCGATCCTTATTTCTGCAATATAGAATTGATTTTTTTACATCTCAGAAATATAGATCCAACATAGTTGTGCTGCTTAGGCTATTTATATACAGTAGAACACGCTAAGCCGAACCCTGATAATCCGAAAGGTCGATTAATCCGAACAGAATTTTTGCAAAACGTTCCTCAAAATTGTCAAACATTGAAGTTATTTGATTAGTTTTTCTATTTTTACAATGCACCTAAGCATGGTTTAATAATTTTGACAATTATTTCCACTTTTCTTTTGGACTTTTAAAATGATGCGCTAAAATGAGTTCATTCAAACACAGGCTCAAATGCTGGGACTCCTTTGACAATTGTATACTAAGATGGTAGAAACAGCATTATTTTCTCCATTTTAATTGTCTTGGTTGAATTTCTGAGTTCAGAAATTCTTTTACCAAGAAAAATTCAATAATCCGAACATACCTCAGTCCCAATTAGTTCGGATTAACAGTTCTACTGTATTAAAAATATCAAGTTACAAGTTTTTCGTTAACTTTATTCAGTTCAGAATAATTTTTACCCCACTTTTGGTCATAGACACCAAGAAATAATTTCTTGACTGTTTTTATCTTTCTATTGTCTAGGTCGTGTATGGCCCTTGTAGCCGCTGGTGACCTTAAGCAGTTCCATTCCCCCTTCTCCGATACATGACTAAAACCTACTTTGGTCAATTTACTGCCTAACCAAACTGTGATTATAAAAGAAAACCAAAGCAGTAATTACAATAAATATTGGCTTTCCAATTATGTAATTAGTTAATTGCTAATGTGGCCCTGACCAGACATTATCAGCAGTGACTTGTATTTATTTTTTGCAGATTTCTATTGAAATTACGCAATTTCTACTAAGTTTATTATTTAATCTCAAATTTTTATAATTTCTTCTCATTTCTGCAGTTTAACTTTTTGCAATTTTTACTAAATTTCTGCAACTTTAAATAAAGTTCTGCACTTTTTCCCTTAAATTTGTTCCATTTTTACTGAATTTACGCAACTTCATCTTAAATTTGCACTTTTCCCACTTTTACTGAATTTCTGCTCTCGATGCTCATATAATCAATACCTTACGACGTTTAGACGGCATTCCTTCCAGATATGCATCACTGAACGGTCCTTGTGTAGAATTAATGCTTTGGCGATGTACATCCTTACTTATAATTGGCACCCAATCCTTTAAAAATAAAATTTAAATTTCTTTCATTTTTTCATACAAAAAAAAATTTTAAAAGTAAAAAATCCTCACAGCTGGAACTGAATCCTGCCACGACGCTGAACTCAAGGAAGATTCAGCTTTATCACTTAAATTTGACATTGCGCTGGCGTTTCTATCATTTTCCTCTACCCTTGCGTCTGTTTCCATTGGCTGTAAATTACAAAAATTTTAAATTTGTTAAATTTGCTCAAATTTCATATTTTACCTCAACTCTGTCTGCTGCAGCGTCGTTACGCGGCTTTTCAACTGGTGCAACTCCATTTTCAGCTATACTGACAGCGACTAGGTTCTCCCGTGATGTAGTTGCCTAATAAATTAAAAAATGTTAAATTATTCTTTTTTTAATTGAGATTTGATGAGATTTTTAATTAGAAAAAAATTAAGACTAAATGAGATGAGAACCAAAAAATGGCTTTTTAATGTTTTATTTTCATTTAAATAGCCACTTTTCGTGCTAGTTTAATGAAATTTTAAGAATATCAGTTGAAAATCAAAAAATTTCATCAAAAAATGCAGAAATTTCCACATTTTTATTTTAAAATGTCAATTACTACTACTAATTTTAGCAAAATTTGTGGAATATTTTCAATTAAATAGTATTAATAGTATTAATTTTAAAAATTTCAGCTGAAAATCCAATAATTTCATTCAAAATTACAAAAAATTTCATTATTTTCATCAAAAATATCAAATTTTTGGCTAAAATTAAAAACTACTAATTTTATCAAAAAATAAATTTTTTCTGTTATTCTAATTTAAATTGTCATATTTAGTAATAATTTCAAAAATTTTAAGAATTTCAACTGAAAATCAAAAATATTTCATCCAAAAATACAACAATCCCCTCGCTTTCATCTAATTTCCATCTAAAAAAGTCAATATTTTTGCTTAAAATAACAAAATCAACTTAAATTTCACCATTTTCTTATCAAAATATGGAAAATCGTCAACTTTGACTGCCAAAACGATAAAAAGATGTTTTTTTTATATCTAAATATGGCGACCACCTGCGCAGATTGAATTGTATCAGCACGCCTACTCACTGTTCCAACACTTGTATGGGTCACATGACGCCGCACAACAAAATAAAAACAAACATACCCTTGTTTCACTCGTTTCTGCAATCGCTGGAATGCGAACAATGTGGCGTGAAATTTGTTCTTCAGTTACTGTTATATTCGACATCATTGCTTGCATATTTCCCGCTAATAAAGTAATGACGTTTTGTTCTTGACTTCCGGCCGTGGTTGCAAGTAAGGAATGCTGGAATGTTTGATTATGTTGATATTTTTTGTGTTTATTAAAAGGAAATGAATGAGCTTACAACTTGTCTATGGACAATGCGTTCTAAGGATTGGACGCCATCTTCGAAGCAAGATACGTTTAGCATTATCATTTCGCTTGTTGAAACGCGGAATAATTCGTTCATCGATTGGCCGAAGTTACCTGGAATTAGAAATTTTTGAAATATTTAAAAAATGAATTCGAAAATTTGTGGTAAAGGAAAACAAATTGGGGTGGGGGAAGAAATATTTCGAAAAAAAATGAAAAAATATGAAAAAATAAATTTGCAAAAAAAAAAATTTGAGGAAGGAAAAAATTGGAAAAAGAATTTCTGGGAGGAAAGGGGGAAATGACAAAGAAAAAAATTTCGAAAAAAAAATTATTTAAACGAAAAAAATCAAAAAATTTGGAAAGAGGGAATGTGGAGGGATTATAAAAAAAATTAAGAAAAAAATTTGATTAAAAGAATTTTTGGTAGGGGGTGGAGAAAGAAAAATTTGAAATAAACCAAAAATATGGAGGGGAAAATTAACTCCCAAATTATTAAAGACAAAATTTAGAAAAGCAAAATTTAAAAAAAAACCGAATTATTTTTAAATTAAGAAAAAGACTGAAAAATTTTCAAAATAATAATAGAACAAAATAAAAAATTTAAAAAATCCATCACCTTCAGTCGAGAATATTAAATTTATAAAATCCACCAATCTTCTCGTCACGTAATTACACATCGTACTAACATAATCAATCCCAGGTCTCACGTGAGCTTCACGCTTTTTAAAAAAAAAAATCAATCAGTCAACCGACAAACTCCAAAAACATCAAAAAAACTTACTGCAAGTGTCTCAACTTCCGGTCGACACAACGTAATAATACTCTCAACTCGTCTCTGAATTTCCTCTGCATTCGGTCTTCGATTACTAAACATCCGTTCAAGCACAATCTGTTGGAGCCGCGGCTGCATGCGATTCAGGGACGCCGCGTGACCCCAACACAAAGCGAGCAGTTCGTTAAACGTCAATCCTTGACTGACGCAGACCAGAATATCCACAACGAGATCTGTAATGGAGGTGACGCTCGAAAGCGATTCGTTTCCAGTCGCCGGTCGCTCCTCTTGTTGCTGAGCCAACCGCTGTTGTTGCTGAACCAACCGCTGTTGCTGCAACTGATGTTGTTGTTGGAGCCAGGCGAGTCTGCCCAAATCCGATGATTCAGGCGGACCCGCGCGAGCACGACGGACTTGGATTCTTCGTGGTTGGTTAGGCGCCAGTGGGGTTGCGGAGACACTCGTGCCGGATGGAGAAGCGACAATCTGAACCCCTAAATAAATTTAAAAAAATTTAAATGTTTTAATAATTAATAATTTTAAATTTGTTGAATACCTTGAAAGACGGGATTCGATTGATTCATTAACACAGACATTAAATTTCCTATTACGTTTCCAGATTGTGAATCGAGCGGTATGCTGTTCGATTCTTCATTAGCAGCGTTTCCGGTATTTGTATTCTGTTTTTAAAAAAATAATTGATTTATTATTTTTGATTTTAACTTTTCCCAGCTAAAAACTGCATAATATTTGCAAAAAACAATAATTTGTGTCTTATTTTAACAAATAATTCAGTTATTTGGTCACTTTAGCACAAATAATAAAATTTTAGTAAAAATTCGTAAAATATTTCAAAAAAATTAATAAAAATCGACTAATTTTCTGCACAAACTACAGAAATTCGCACTTTGTTTGCTAAAATTACTATTTTTTATAAATATTTTGCAA
>JAQIXT010000356.1:0-40555 GCA_034700445.1 Stenotaenia linearis
TATCGAGAGTTCGTAATATCCGAATTTTTTAACATTGAATGAATGGATAGGAATCCAACCAAAGTTTTAAAAAAATTTGTTAAAACGAGGAATTCGCAATAAGCGAGTCCGTAATAACGAGGTTCGACCTGTATATGGACAAATACAACATTTTCGTTAAGGAAATCAATACTTCGCTATGCGTGAAATGACATTTCACTTTTGGTTACATCGTATTGACTATTATCATTAAATGTCAATGCAGTCTCAAAATTATAGTATAAATGTATTTTTCTGGCCACATCTGTTATGCGCAGACAATATAATCCATATTCTGCAGACATGTGCGGGTGTAGCGAAGCATGTTGTCAGATTTATCCTGAATTTAGATGGTTAAATTACATGTGTCATGCATATTCAGATTGAGATTATGCTTATCTTGTAGTAAATGGAAATAGAAAAATACCTTGGTTGCATCACATTCATTTAGGCCTTATGCTTTAATGATTGTCTATTGGCCCTTATTGATGCAGTGATAGGGGGAAATGGGGAAATTAATTAATAGTTAGGTACTTGTTTGGTTAGAAATTAATTTTTTTGTTTTTGTTTTAGCAATTGAGTTTGAGTCAAGAAGATGAAGGGTTTTGTGGACCTTCTGAGACAAGTAAAGTGGACACAGGAAGTGGGAGTAGTGAAATTGAAAAACTAAAAAGTAGAAAAGAAGAATTGACCAGGAAAAAAGCTGATCAGGAAAGACATCAGCAGGAAGTGCAGGTAACTATGAAACATATTCCCATATTTTATAATGATTTGAATACAGTTAGTTAGTATAAGATATGTGAGAAAAGTGAAAAATTTGTTAGAAAGTTTTGGATTTTTGGTAACTTATTTGATAAATATTTTAAATTTTGTGAAATTATTGAAAAATGGAAAAAATTTGGAAAAATTCAGGAAAATTAAATGAAAATTGAAAAATTTTGGAAAATTACTGATAAATTCAGGTAATTTAAGTCAAAATTTGCAAAAATTCTTGAAATTTTAAGTGAAAAATGAAAAATTCTAAAAAACTAAGTGAAAATTGAAAAAATTTTAGTATAATATTAAAATTTTTATAATTTTCCATTCACCTTCTCCATCCCAGAACTGACATTTGCAGTTAGGTAAACCCTAAAAGCAAAAAACAGTGTTAATTGCCACATGTCAAACACTTATGGGGGAAATTACCACCCACACTATGATACATGAGTTTGTTCACTTTTTTTTACTAATATCAAGTAGGCCTATGATTTTTATTTATTTTATTTTTGTGGTAATTATTTATGTTAATTCTCAAACTTCATGTATAAATAATAATGTTATTTATTATGGAAGCACAAGTGGGGGTGGAAATTTATGAAAGCAGAAAAAGCGAGATAAAAAATGAAAAGTTTGAGTTGAACTTGAATTTAATAAAAAGTGGAGGGAGGAGATAAATTTAGAAAAAGCGCCGTAGGCAAGGTAAACAAAATGGCGGCACAAGAAGGAAAAGGATTCTTCACGCAATCCGTTTGGGAAAAAAATGAAGTGAAAGTTTCTTGACCTTCGTCATAAAATTGTACAAGAAAATTTCAAGTTTGGATTTTTCAGAAATAACTTGAAAATTTCGCTAATGGAATTTAATTTTTTTTAGAAGAAATTATTAATTTTTTTTTTTATAAAATTGGAATTTTTTTCATTTTGCCCTCTTACTGACCCGTGACATGATGAGGAAATTCGGTTAATTGAATGGAAATGATGAAATTTGATATCATCTGATGCTTATTGTCAGTAAATAGGCTTATTTCATAATTCTTTTATTTTTAACAAATTGTTTTTGTTTACAGTTAGTTGGAAACTGAATTAAAATTTTAGTTTGAAAATAGTAGTAGTAATTTGATTGGTCGAAATTAGTTATGTTTAATTACAGCAATAATTGCAAAAAAGTCAATAGAGTTTGCGGAGAACAAAACTTATGTCTTATAACTTATGATTAATGTGGAATTTGTGAATTATAAGACATAAGTTTTATCTTGTAAGTCAGATTTATAATTAACATGGAATTTATAAGTTATAAGACGTAAGTTTTGTTTTCCGCAAACTCTTTAATGTAAATTTAACTTTCACATTGACTTTTCATGAATATTGGAATTTTAAGTAAGAATCAATTTACTCACACGCATGCGCAGAAAGTTGGGTATTGCTAAGACTTCTCAAGAAATGACATCATTTTCTCATTTCCTGATGTTGAAACCCTGAAATTCCAAAAAGTAGGGGTCCCAATTGAATACCCCAATTCCTGTGAAGATTCAGCAATAAAACTTAAAACTATGAAATTCCTGGTAAATTACAACACTGAAATTTCCAGTGCACCTGTGTAACATTATTCAATGCAGGTAGCAATATTTTAACAAAACATGGCATATGAGCTTGCAAATAAATTGCTAAAATGTAAATTGCTAAAATTTAAAAAAATTTTAAAAAATTTTAAAAAAAATTTTAAAAGAAAAATGAAATTTACAAAAACTGACATTAATTAAATTTATAGATATATTTAATTATCCCATCAACCTAACCCTTTTTTAACCATCAAATCAGATAAGAAAAAGCAAATAATTTCTGCTTCAGAAAATTTCACCTTGTGTGTCACTAGAATTTCGATTGAATTTTTTTCCTAATTGTTTTGACCCATGAAGGCCAAAAGATTACTTAATTTACATAATAAAAACATTGAAATGCCTATTTGTGTTTTTATTCATTTTAATTGTCTCAATTGAGCTTGGTGAAGGGAAAAGTGAAAAGTGTCGGTCTTAAGGTTAATGGTCCCATATACAAGTGCTAGGTTTTGATGTGGCGTCTGAAAGTCTATATAATTAGCACCAAACTTTATTTTAATGGCTACTTGCGATTGACCAAAAGATTAAAGTCGCGTTGTCAAGGTTGAGTCAAGGGGTCAAGTGGAATTTCGTGGGAATTTAGGGGTTCGAAGTGAAATTTAAACACTTTTACATTTCTTGTTTCCAATTAACTGATACGGATCGGTTGTGATCAGTGAAATTTGTCACCTGATACTTGAGTGTTCGATATCTGTGTTTGTGTTGGTCAAAGCAGTGGTGTGAGTGGGGGTCGATGTGGCACCGGTTTCCTGTAATAGATATTTGCTAATTTTGTAACATTTTCTTGAATTTTCGTTTTATTTTCTTGAAATTTTGGAAAATTTTTGCAAAATTTTGTTGAATTTCTTGAATTTTTGTTAAATTTTTGCAAAATTTTGTTGAATTTCTTGGATTTTTGTTGAATTTCTTGAATTTTTGTTAAATTTTTGCAAAATTTTGTTGAATTTCCTGAAGTTTTTGTTGAATTTTCATGAATTTTTGTAAAAGTTTCTTGAATTTTTGCAAAATTATTAGTTTAATTCCAGTTTAATTCCAAAAAAAAAACATATTCCTCAAAAATTTATGAACTTAAATAACTGCCTAACTGAACTGGAAAGTGATACAGACACTTTCCAGTTGAGTTAACTAACTAAATGAAACATGACTAATGAATTTCCCCATTATTTCTTTTTACAGGCAGTCTTAAGCGAGTCTAATGCCATTAGAAAACGGTTTGAAATTCATCCAAGTCACATCATAGCAGACACCAATTGCTTCATTGACCACTTGGAAGGAATCAAAAAACTGGTTGCTGCTGACCACTTCCGCCTCGTTGTACCTTTAGTAGGTGAGTGATTGCATCATAAATTGCTAATGAAATACTATAACGATAATTACACTTCTATAAAATGTCTAGACGACATTTCGGTGTCGATGGTCAAGTCGCGTTTGTTTATTTTATTTTTCAACCAATTTCGGGAGGATCAAAAGGGAAAAGTGGGAAATGGTCGTTTCTCACGAATATAATGTGACGCGTCTGCCATGTTGGAAATGATGTTTACTTGTTTTTGAAAGTGTCTCTTCCTTTTCTCCGATTTCATTTTCCCTCTTGTTTCACATTCCCACACTCTTCAGACCACCCATATCTCCTCCCTCCACATTGTTTTTACAAACAGTTCAAATTGAGGGATCGAATCCCGGGGAGGGGATTTTTTTTTTTTTTTTTTTTGTAATTTGTAATTTTATGTTTTTCCGCTACGACGTTTTCGCGTAATGGGGGCCATTTTCGTGTTTTCCCACAAATAAGACAATACAATGAATTAATTAATTTCCTTTCCCATTAAATGGACGTCAACCTGAGCTAAAAACGATCCCACACAATTTAACATAACTTCGCTACACTCGAACACCAGTTGCGAGCGTCGACTTAATATTCTAACGTTAATATTCTACGTGTGGTTAAAACTCAACGGTAACCTTGTGATTCGAATTCTAATTTCGTATTTACACGATTTTTTGACACCGAAAACGTGAAAATCGTGCGCCGTTGCTGCGGGATAGTCACAAAATGGCGGCGTTTTGTTACAAAACGAGTAAACAAATCGGTGTTGTTGACGTCTTTTCGCGAGTAACTGTCGACACGAATAGGTTATTAGCACGATTTCGCTTTTTTAATGTTTGTTTACGACCGGTTTTATCATTCGGATCAAAAATGGCGGCAGGGCGAGCGGAATTATGGGTTGAATTGGAAAACAAGAGTGTTTTGAGACTGACCACCCTGGGAAAATGGATGAACATGACAGACAGCCATCATGGGTGCATGAACCCCACATGCACAACATACCCACCCCAGTGGGATCAATTTCATCCCTTACAAATGATGGGGTTGGGCTGGAAACAGAAGGCCATCACATGTTTTTATTTATTTTTTCAAATACGTCTTTGAGTTTTATGACTCTCGATTTCATTTTTTTAAAATTCTTTTTATTTTTTATTTTTTTTTGTAAAAGTTAAAATGGAATTGATTGATTTCTTGAGGTGATTTTGGGGTTTGAAGGTTTGGGTTGGTTGCATCTATAAATTACTGGTTTTGACCAGCTGTATCTGTTTATGGGTGTATTTTGTAATTAATGGAGGGAATTTTATGGGGTAGTTTGAAGGGGAAAGAGAGGGTTTGTTGGCCATTTTGGTTTTGGGCATGTGGGGATTGGTGTGGTAAATGAAGGGTTGGGAATTGATTTATTTCTTGTTTTTTTAGAGGGAAATTATGAAATTTAATTGAAATTCTCGTCGAATTAGGGGGAAAGTGAAGGGTTACGTCATTTTTTTTTATTGTGTGTGTGGTGGAATTCAGATGAGGCTTAAATGTACGTTTTTGCGATAATTGGCCAATTTTGTGATTTTTTTCGTGTTTTTCGTGGATGAAATTAATTATTGTGATTTTTTTTTATTTCAGTGGTAAATGAATTGGATGGGTTGTCGAAAGGATGTGGGTCCGATGTGAGGAGAGCCGGACAACACAAAAGTAAAGTGGTCAGTGGAGCAAAAGAAGCTTTGCAGTATTTGAACAAAGTGTTTGGCACGACGGGGCAATCTAAGGTGGTTGCTATAACGGCGCAAGGGAGTATTTTAAGGACACATCAATTCAAAACCGAAACGATCGGACAAAATCCGGTAAATTTTGATTGGAAATTGAGTTTTGGGTCGTTTCAACATGAATAGTTCTCTTTTTCTTTGCGAAATAGTTAAAACATCGAAGAATTTGTTCAAAAATACAAAATTTTCGTTTTTTAATAAACAAACGCATCGGGTTTTAGAGATTCCAAAATGGCGGTTCCATTCATAACCGAAAAAATGAACTGCGCGAGTTTTAAGACGTAAAATTGATAATTTTTAAAAATTATTCGAATTTTAATGCGTAAAATTTTGTAATAAAACGCATCGGGTTTTAGAAATTCCAAAATGGCGTTTTCCGTCAAAAAGAAGCGAATTATTCGTGTTTGAAACCCCAAAATCGATATTTTTTACAATTATTCCTTAATTTTAATTATTTTTATGCATTTCAGGATTGTAACGATGATATAATTCTCGATTGCTGTAAGTCTATGTGTAAAGAGGAAATGCAGTTCATAGGTATTGTGTTTATTTTGATTTGCGGTCATTTTTATTTATTCATTCAAAACCGGTTCTATTTTTAGATAACGTTCAACATTTTAAACGGACCGCTGTTCTATTGACCGATGACCGAGCTTTGCGAGTGAAAGCGGTCAATTCCGACGTCCCGACGAGAGATATTCAGAGATTTCTGTTTCTCATGCGCATCAGTTGAACTTTTTTTTTGATTTTTTTAATTTTTGTTTTTTGGTGGCAAAAGATTTACCTGAAACGTAAAGCAAAAAAAGTTTATAAGATTTGTTCCTTTCTCCCATAAATGCACGTTTTGCAGGTGACATGGTGGAGAGAAGTGAGGTGGACAAGGTGGATGACATGAAATTAGGGTTTAATAATAACCCTAATATTAAATGTTTAAAAATAAAACGATAATGAATTATCAATGTTATTACGTAATTTTTCTTTTAAAATTTAATGAGTGGTAGGAAATAAAATTTGGTTTTTTATTTTGTAATGATTTGTTTTATTTTTTAGTTTTTTTTTTTTGTTAAGTTTTTATGAGAAATTTTGTTATAATTATAGAATTTGATGAAATTTGAATAAATTTGGTTTGGTGACTCAAGTTTTGTTTATTTATTTTTATTTTTGGAAAAACGTGAATGCGGTAGAAAGCGATTTTTAATGAATGACGTCATTTGTTCTACTGAACAAATCTGATGTCATCTCCCACGGAATTTTTAATCCGACACATCTGAAATGGCGTATACTTCCATTGGCGCCAGGATGCTCCAACCAACATTACGATCATTTCGCCTGTTGGCTCACAATAATTATTAAAATGGAGTTGGAAAAAAATCCAATGTCCGGCCTTGACCCTGGGACGATGACCGGCCATTTTAATGGCGATTCAATTGGTAGTTTAGGTCGTCGCTTCTCATTGGCCGGTTTAAATCGCGCTTTTGTCGCCGGCCAATCGAATCGCTCGTTACTGTCGTTTCGTTAATTCACGTTAAATGGCGGCGGTTTTAAAGAGCGTTGGATGTGTTTCGCTCTTTTTAACGAAATAAAAGTGATGGAAAACGGGAATAGTAATGCCAATTAAATGTATTTCATACTTCGTTTTACTTTTATGAAGATAAAACGGTGATTTGGTCTTATCTCCATTAATGAGGTCAAGAAATGAGGTATTTATCGTGTTTATTTATGTTTTACATTTACGTAATAAGTTATTGAGCAACGTATAATTAAAAATTACAATATTTTTGTGGAATTAGGGAAATTATGGAAAAACGACACTTCTCATGACCGGATGAAACGCATAGTTAATAATTTCCCGGATTGCGGGATGATTGGTGACGTCACGAGCACGATCAAGCGCATCTAAAAATGCAGGTCTCATTTTTTTTCGACTCAAATTGTCATCGCTCGCATTTTCGGGGTTGACCCGATAGTAATGGAGGTGAAAAGTTTGATGAATTTGAATTCCAGAGCAGGTCAAGTGAACGTTTAATAGTTTTGATAGTTAACACATTATTCATAAGGTCAGAACAATATATCCATTTTTTTGCAAATTCCTCCATTTTACTTACATTTTTACTTCCTCTTTTGTTCCTTTGCGGATTTAGGTGATGTTAAATAAGCCATTCGTCTTATTTTAAAATTGAAAGTGATCAATCATGTCAAGATTAGGGGAGTGTTTTGAACATTCCTCCACTTTCACTCTTCTCGGCAGGTGACAAATAAAAGTCAACATCGTGGATACACATAACGGAGTTTCTTTCTCTAAGGGTTATTGACCCGTTCTTACAAAACTTAACGTTTGTTTAACCAGTTTGGTTTTATTTTATTTTTTTTATTTTCAGGGTTATTGCAACTTGTGCGAGCACAATACCGATGTAAAAGAAATGTTAGAAGAAATATTTAGATTGTTAATGGCGGTAATTGTGATTCAAGTTCGTTTTATGAGTCAAAATTGATGAAATAATGTTATAAAAGAGTGAAATGGACAGTTTGATGTTAATTTTGATGAGTGAAATAAACAAAAATGTGTTTTTTCTGTGAAAAAAGGCGGAGAAATCATTTATTTACATCAAAAACCGTACATTTAGCGTTTTAAGTGTTTAAATTGGTTTTTAATGATGAAAAGTATCGTAAAAGGGTAAAATATTTTAATTTTCATGAGTGAAATACTAAAAATGTGTTTATTTCTGTGAAAAAAGACGCAAAACGCATTTATTTACACTAAAAAAACATTAAAAAATCATCTTAATTGATAAAAAATAACCCTTTAACTGCACAAAACAGCATTTCATTAAAAAATCGTAATAACCCCATACGTTTGAAATGATTTCAAAACCAATTTGTCTTCACTTAAGATGTATTAAGAAAAATTGCATAATGACATTAAGCGTTAGGTTTTTTTATTTTTTTATTTTTTATTTTCATTTTCGTAATTTTTATTTTTTCAATGCAGTTTTGCCTACAGCAGTGCCTCATCCTGGTTACGCGGGAAAATCGGAAGGTCAATGTCACCAATGTCTACTTTCCTCACGTTATCATCAACGGAGAGCAGTTGGTTTTAATTTTTATTTATTATTATTACTGGTAAGTCAAATTATGATAATAAATAGTTTGTGGATCATTTATTTTTCTTCCTGTGTGCAGGTCTTGGTCTAGTTGTTTTAATATCAGCCGCTGCCATCTTGAATTTTTGGCCTCATCACCTTTTCGAGTTGCTAAGCAACCTGACGTCATTTCGTTGAAAATCCCCTCCCCAATTCCAATCAAATTTGCTAAGATGGATTTTTTTAGCCAAAGGTAACGCGAAATATGAGGGGATAAAGGATGCGATCGAAATTCAAGTAAATGTTTATGTCGGTTCCAACATACCGCGGAATTGACGTGCGAAAATTTTTTTCGATTATTTTTCTAATAGGTAATCAGTATAAAATGAAATAAAATGAGAAATTGATGGAATTTTGTTTAAAAATGTGAAAATTTTTGAATATTTTTCGTTTTGATTATAAAAAATTAAAAAAATTGAAAAAAATCAAAGTTTATGTCGAAAAGTCAAACTTTTTAAAAAATTTTATATTAAAGAATGATTTTTTAAAAATTCAACTAAATTTTATTGTTGCAAACTTTTTTTGTGAAAAATCGATAAAAATTGTGAAAAAATCGATTAAAAGTTCAAAAACTTTAAATTTTCATCGATTTTTTTAAATTTTTTGATCACAATCGATAAAATAACTTAACAGAACACTTAAATTGATACAATCCAACAACTCCATCTCAATTTTATCATTTTTTCCAATTTCCAGATTTTTCGATTTTTTCAAGTTTCATCGACTTTCAGCCCGGACAACATGGTATGGTATCCGAAGGTATTTGAATTGTATTCCGATATTTTTTCTATTTTTTCGTTTTCACTCTCTAGTTTGTTTTGTCCTAAGGCGAGATGGTTCCTCGTGAGCCAATCGTTTGGCTCGGGGCGCCATTTTGCAACCAGGGGTCGCTTCTCTCTCTATAAAAGTGAGTGGTCACCAAATCGCGGGCTTCACTAAAGTTTCTTCTACTTCGCTCAGCACAAGGTGCAAAAAATTGAAAAAAGTTACTTTTCTTGTTTTGTTGGATTAAGACATAGCCTGAATTATTAGAAGAGGTAAGATTTATTTTTCCAAAAATTATTTCTAAAAATTTGTAAAAATATTTTAAAATTTCAAAATTTTTATATTTTTTTAATGTAAAATTCTAATTTTTTTTTTTTAATTTTTATAATTTTTTTATGTAAAAATGTTTGTTTTTAAAGATTGATTTAATTTGTTTTTTAAAATATTTTTATAAATTTTGTTATAAATTTTTATAATAATTTTAGAATTTTTGGGTGGAGGGGGGTTGGGGGTTAAGTGACTTTTTGTTGAGTTTTTGGATTCTCCTACTTTTTGTTCTTCTGGTTTTATGAGTTTAGGGTTTGGGGTATTTTAATGGTTTTTTTTTTTCTTTCTGGTTTTGGGTGAATGGTTTTTGGGTATTTCACTTTGAGTTTTTTTTTTTTTTTTTTGAAAGAAAAAAAAAGTGTTTTGTTCGATTTATTCACTTTAATCAACACCGAATTACCAATTTCACCCTTTTATCACGGTTTTTTGTGATTTTAATTAAATTTTGTGCGAGTTTTTGCGTTTTTCTAATGAAATTTATAATTTTTTCTAACTTTCTTCGATCTTTTCCGCTTTTTTTGATGTTTTACACGTTGGGCTGCTGTGCATGGCTAAAACTAACGTAAGGAAAGTAGAACGACTTAAAAGAATTGAGGTCATCCGAGGATTTCACGGTTTAAGAAAAGGGAGCGCCGTGTTGTCACTTTTTCTAAACGAGTCAAGTTCAAGTTCGGGAAAACCTTTGCTGTTTTTATTGGAAAATTTAATACTATTTTGTATTTTAAATCAATTTCTTAACAAAAATGGAAAAAAAAGTCATTTCTAAGCCGCCATTTTGTTTTTTCAATTTTCTAAATTTCCAAAATTTTTCAAATTTTTTTTAACCCACCATTTTGTTTTTCTAGAATTGCTAAAATTTTGTTTTCCGAAAATTGCAATCCGCCATTTTGTTTTTTTTTGTTTTTAATTAATTTAATTAATGTTCATTTTTGGTTTTCAGAGGTGCAATGAAGAGCAACTCGGTAGGTGAGATGATATCACCTTTAACCCTTTTCATCTCCCTTTTTCTGCCGGTATTCGTCCTTCAAGCGACGCAGTGTAATGCAGGTAAGTCCGCCCTGCTTCTATTTATAACTTTTATTTTTATTTTCTAAAACTTTTGTTTTTTACTCTCAAAACTATTACCTCAAAACCTGTTTTCTCATTTACAAGTGCATAAACCTCCATTTTTATGCAAACTGCCAAACAAACTGCAATATAAGCCTTTATTTTAACAAAAACTTAAAAACAACTCGAGAAAAAAATATTTTTCAACCACAAAATGAAAACTAAGCCTAAATCCAATTGAATAGCATGGAAAAATGTATTTTTGAAACCACAATATAAAATTAAGCCTAAATCCCATTGAATAAGATGAATAAAAGAATTTTTCTAAACTAAAAACTGAAATTAAGCCTAAATCCCATTGAATAACATGAAAAAACTGAAATTAAACATAAATGTCATTAAACAACATGAAAAACTGTTTTAAGCCTAAATCCCATAGAGAAACATGAAAAAACGTGCTTTCCAAGCCATAATCGAAATTTAAGCCTAAATCCCATAGACTAACATTAAAATATCATTAAAAACCGCAAATTTTCGAAAAAATCTTAATGTCCACTTACGTAAGGCGTAAATTTCTTTGTGTGTGATGAACTCATGCTTTTGGTCACGTTTTGACGAGAAAAAAAAACGTTGATGGCCAAAAAGTGACGTAAGAGCAAATATTTTAAGATTAAGGTGAAGTCAGAGAAAAAAAATTAAATAAATTAAAAAAAAGAAATATAATACCATGTAACATTTGAACATGGCGTCATGATGAGGTCATTTTAGACCACCGTGACACCTAATCCCTCCTTTTCATGTCTATCCCCCCAATTCATTTCCAACCCTCACTTTTGTGCAAAATCCCCTATTGGGGGAACCCCCATTGGTCCCCTTTGTCAAGTAAACAAAAATAAGGGATAAAAACAAAATGGCGATTTCTAAAATTTTTTTTTATAGTTATGCAATGGATTTAATGAATTTAATTATTTTAATGATAAAATTTTTTTTGAAAAAAAAAAATGTAAAAAAGTTAAAAATCAAGATGTCTGCCCTTGAAGTTTTGTTTTGCTTGATGAATTGTTGCTTCATACACAGATTAAGCAGATTTCACTTTTAAGGTTGAGGTTGGATAGTGGGAAAGGGTTAAAGAAGAAAAAATGGAAAAAGAAAGGTGAAAGAAAAAAAATTTAGAAAAAAAATGGTGACCTTTTTATCTATTGTTGTGAGCTCATCTGATAAAGAGACTTGAAAAAAGTCTGAGTTTCCTGTGAGATTTTGATGTAAGAAAAATGGCCAGTTTTTCAAAAGTTAAGTGTTTTCAAGGTAAAAATATGTGCTTGTCATTTTTAGCTTTAAATGAGGTGGTAAAGTATTGATTTGTGAGTTTGAGGTTCAAGTTCTGCTTATCACATCAATATTTTATGTTTTTGCTTATTTGGTTATGTAAAGATTTTAATGAAACTTGTTTTTCATCAAGGATTAAATTTGTGTTTTACCAACATCTAATTAAATTCTTATAATTTTTATGAATGAGAAATTTTTATGAGGAGAAATTTGGTTTTCTGATTGGCTTTAAGATTGTCAGTGGATAATTAGAAAATGGTATGTGGGGGTTGTTAGTGAGGAAATTTAGGTGGGGGTAATATTTTTCTAATTTTAAATGGTTGGGGTGGAGATTAAGTAGCAGAATAATGAAAAGGAAAAGTTGTTATTTTCAGTAAATAACTAGAAAATGAGGTTTTGATGGTAGTTATAAGGAAATTTGGGTGTTAATTGAATTTTTATAATTTTTAATGATAAAAATGGTAATTAAGCAGCAGAATAATGAAGATTTAGACTTAATCAAATAAATAACTTGAAAATGTCAATTTGTTGATATTTACACAAGAATTGAGGATATAATTACATTTTTTTATTTTCTAATGATGAAAAAAAGAACAAAATACCTACAAAGTCATGAGAAATGGTATTTTACTTTGTAACTGTGAATTAGGCATATCATATTTGCATTGTAGGAACTTGGATGATACAGAATAGTCAATTTCACAGCATAGAAATTGATAATGATAGTAGATAGAAATGGTAATGATTTTTAATGCGTTTTTCGGTTCACTTGTTCATAGATTTTTATTCTGTTCCCTGTTCCGTAGGAAACGAGGTGAAAGGGCTGACTTCCGCCACTATTTTTGTTAGGAAACACTTGATTTCACTTCCAGTATTTATGGAATCATTTGAATTAACTAGGTTGACTGAGGTTAATAACTTAATTTCATATTTATCGAAATTAAACCGGAAGTTTCTTCGGTTTCGACGTTCGCCATCGAAATTGATTCGTCAAAGTTAAAGTTTGTTGCTGATACGCATTGTTGTTGTGTATTTTATCTGAAAAAAGTGTTGCACTTGACATTTCTTTAGGGTTAAGTGCATCGGGTTCATTTTCTCGCTTTGGTTTTTCTTTTTTGATTCTCTCAGGTGTTCAGTTTTGGTATTGTTATTCAAGTGACGGAAGTTGATCGCTGAGCAATTTGATGTGGCTGAACAATTCTTTTCATTCCAAGATGGAGTCTCAGCGATGCGCGTTAGAGGTCACTAGGCAAATCGAGATAAAAAATAAAAGAAAATGTTAATTCGTTGGAATTAAAAAAGGTGATTAATATTCGATTTTTAATGCCATTGTTTCGGGATAAATTGGCTAATTCGATTCGTGATGTTCGCATTTAGGAAGCGGAAGTTGACTTATTGACACATGCGCAGAATTTTATTACAGGCGAGAATCGCCTTTTCGTACTCTGTCATGTCAATGAACTGACTTCGCCTTGACAGAAATTCACTTCACGTGTTTGATGTCGCTACAGGGAGCAAATAAAAGCGCGATTAAAATTAATAAACACAAAAACTCGTTAGACGACACTTTCGTGGTTCGTATTTGTACTGGAAAAATTAAATACCATATTTCTTGGAATAAATCCTGTGGGTCTTATTGCAAATCACGAAATTTTTTACCAAATTTCGAATAAAAAATAATTGTTCGCCAAGTTAATTATTCACAAAACATTGCGATTCCAGCCTTTAAGACGCTTATTTATGTCATATTAACGTCGTAAAACATTAAAACTGGAAGTGCGGGTACTATTCGAAGAATTAAGTAAATTTTCTTGATTACTGCACCCGCGCAGTAATGGGGAACAGCAGCAATCGGATGGAATAGGGTATCGTATCATTGACGTTCAATTTTAAATATTCAGTGGAATGAACTTTGTATTGATACTTCCCGTGATTCAATTCGAATTTGAAATGTGTAGACATGTTCGATTTGTTTCAGTTCCGCATCTTTTTTGGTTCTTGACCTTGTGCTTTAATTGACGACTTTCTCTCTTTAAGGCATAGGACGTTCACCAGTTATTTTTTTTCCAAATTAAAACTCGAGTTCGTGTTTAACCATAGCCAATTAGAGTACATTTGAGGGATGAATTTCCAGTTGGACGTTGCTTAATGAGTTTTCACCTTACTATATTCAAGTGTGTGATGTAAATGCGCGATAACGTACCCGGATTCAGGCGAATTGGCGGCCATGTTGGATTTAAATAACATGATGTCTACGTTTTGGACGAATAATTTGAATGGAATTCACATGGGAAACGAATTAGGGGGGAGTTTTAGTGAAATTAATGTGGGAAGTCGAGTTAATTCGTATATTTTGTTGTCTTAGGGTTAAAAAAAAATTTGTGGGGAAAAGTGTGAAATACAAAGAACAAATTTGGTGGTGTCCAGTGTGGAATTTGTCACCAAGGTGCCATTAAATACCCCTACTGGAGGTAAAGTCTTGTAAAATGTCAAGTTATTGTAAATTCTAAATGTGTAAACTAATCTTTTGAGGAAATCAAATATTTCTATTTACATAACCATCATTAAGTTTGTTTAATTTCTCAAATTAAATGTCATGAGGTTTGTTTAATTTGAATCCGGTTTTGGTCTGAGAATTAATTTAAATGTCATAACCGCAACTATAAATACAATTATTAAAATTTCCCATCACCGCGAGAGAAATCAGATTTACAAAAATTTACAATTTACAAAATTTATTGGAAAGCGTTCGCTTAAAACCGTAAATGTAACGTACATTTTTTCTTTACAACAAATTTAATTATTGTAAATTTTTGTAAATCCTTTTTCCTTCAGTCCCAGTAACTAAGATTTCTACAACAAGGTTAAGAGTATCATAAATCTATATATAGATAAATAGAAATTGTTTTCAACTTTAAAAACAATAAGATTTACTCTAAGGTTATCATCAAATCCAAAGACCCCATAGACATTAACCTAGCTTACACCACTTAATGAGATGCAAAAGGCTATTATCAACATTTTTCCACCTTGGAATGATGTTGCAACCTGTTTAAAAATGGAGGTATTTGAGGATTTTTTTACATAAAAAAACCCCAAAGTTTAAAGACCCCATTAAAAAGATTACCAAATCCACTTTAATTTTTTTTCTTTTTTTCCAGCTCCTTACTTATCACCTGGAGATGATCATGCACTAGGTAAGAGGTCAACAAATACACTCTCAAACAGGGGTTTTACTTTCTTCCTTGCATTTGTCATTGTGGGCTTTCCTGGTCAATGACCTTGATAAAAAATAAAGAAATGGTGGCTGCACTGCAATGCAAGGGAAGAAAATAGCAGAATTCATGGAAAATGAAATTTGCATAACAAAACCAGAGCTTTAATAAACTCCATTCAATGATTCTTTTTATTTTCTTTTGTTCAGGTGGTTTTTCAAGTGGTTGCTACTACGGAAGCAACCTTTACTCTCACGGAGAACAAATCCAAAGTCAAGAAGCTTGTCTCAATTGCACTTGTACCAGCGATGGTTTGCACTGTTATCTACGCACTTGTCCCTATTATAAGCCAATCGGACATAACTGCACGGTCACCAAAGATCCGAATAAATGCTGTCCGACCGTCACGTGTCCACAAGGTAAAATTTAAGTTAATAAATTTGAAAAGTTGGAAAGAGAGAGAGATATTGCTTTAGGTCGCAAGCAGCTACTAAGGTCGTACGCGACCTGTCACAATACAAAAAGTTTACACAAATCGAAAGAAGTGCGTTACGATGACGGAAATTGTGGCGAAAGGTTGATGCGTGTGCCGCCTCAACTTTCCCACATTCTAGGTCATCATAACGGGCCGGTTTCATTGTTCCTGCATGTTAATACCACGTTGTAGTCAAGTGCAAGGGCGAAATTGGTTAGCGTGCTTGCACAATACACTGTAACACAGTGGAAGTCACGTTTGAATGGTTAATCGCACGACCTTTTGAAACTACTGCCCATAGAACAATGAACACTACGTCTGGACTGGCGTTGCGTTTTGGTACTAAATCAATCTGCAATAAAAAGGAGGAAAAATTCAAGTTTGCAAATATGCAACAGCACACTTCCCTAAACCCTATTCTTGTGAGCCCGTCGTAAAAAAGAAAATTTGCATGTCTGAGTGGCTGTGTCCTGCCAAGTGACATGGTCATGAGCTGAATTTGAATGCGCAATTAATAGAAACAAATAAAGGGAAAAGTCGACGTCGTAAAATTAACCGAGCGTGTTACTGCACACTTAGGCTGTTTGTCTGGTTTTTTTGGGAGTCAGTAGGAAGCCATTTGGGAACGTAAATATTCAGATGAATGGTAACAGTCGTAAACGAAAATTTGATATTTGTTAATGTAAAAAATAGAATTGTTTTAGACAGTCTTTTGTCTTTTGCACATGCTCAGTCTCTAGGCCAAAAAGGACATTGCTGGGTCAAAGGGTTCAATACCAGCAGAAATCTCATACAGGCCTTGACTTTGATTTCAAAATCAATGGAAATCATGGAAATTAGGAAACCAAAATCACAGAAAATTACAGAAAAACATGAGAATCAAAAGAAATCATGGAAATCAAGATTTGATTGAAGATTTGATGCTGAATGTAATGGTACATGGAAGGTTAAGTTGATGTTTTGTCAGAAGTAAATAAAGTACCAATTGGAAGAGGTGCTAACCACACCCTGGAATCTAACCATAGAAACCAATGGGGAAAGTCATACTTCTGGTTCTGTATACTTTTAGGCTTAACCCAACACGAGATGAGATCTCGATTCTCTTCTTTCTCTAAACTTAAAATTCTACTCGCAAGGACAAATATTCCACGTGTGAATCAAATTATGCAGGAAGTTCAATGTTGGGTACACGACCTCAGAAAATAATTTTATTTACGCAAATTTTGTAATGATAACACTTCTTGAATTATCTTTCTTCAAATCATACTTAAGAATATTACATGTTATTAAAGCGTAATTTACTTGCTTTAGCGTTACGACGTCGTCTCTGGAGGCAGTTCAGTGTCAAGTAACGCTAATAAATAGTAATTACTAATGAAAGTGGTGCGAAAGTGTTTAAAAGCTGGGAATTAGTGAAACTGCTTTTGACATTTATTACCATACACCTGAAAAGTTGTTACGACGTCTTATTTCAACTAGCCATCAGATATGAATCTAGTAAACATAAAAATTCATAAAAATGACACATTACGCATTTTGAAACGCATCAAATATTTTATATCCAATAAAAATATTAAATTTTAAATGTTTAAGGACCGGTTGCACCAAACTCAGTTAAGCGTTAATCTTAGTTTATCCTGTAAGGAAAATGATATTTACGTGTTTAATCCTTCGAGTATCAACAATTAAAACAATGAAAAAAATTTAACTAGACATTGGAATGACAAACTTCTTGCACTTTGTAACAAAGTCAAGTAATGAAGAAATTTATAACTCAAAAGGAAAAAAGAAATTTCATATCCAAGAAGTTGGTTAGGTACGTTCGTTCTTTACAACAAATTTAATTATTGTAAATTTTTGTAAATCTGATTTTTCTTGAAGTGTCGTCAATGTAGGGTTAGTTGCGAGATTGTTGGAAAAAAATTGTTCTGAGGTGTCCCTTCAGGGATTTCCATAGAAAAAAGTGAGAGGAAGTTGTTCATCAAATTACAATAGCGTGAAATGATGCTCTTCCTTTACTTACGTGCCTGGCTAGGTGACTAAGTATTTAACATGCATACCTCTTAGGTAAGGGTCATGGGTTCAAACCCGAGCCAAGCGATGGGATTTTTTTTGTTCATTTTTTTGAGGGGAGGAAAAAATGAAAGTGAAGACTGAGGAAGAGGACATGGGGCAAAAATCCCATAAAATTAATGGTGATTATCACTTCCTCACCTTACATAGCTGTGTGGGATAAATGCCGGTGGTGGGCATTGCAGGAGGGTTGGGTTTAGGGCTTGGGTGACCTTAGGTTTGGGCAAAGACAAAAAGTTGGCGCCGTGCCTTTTCTTCCAAGTCATTATGGCATATGAGAAAATCAATAATAATGATTGGATGGTTTTGGCGGTCGTTTTGCCGCCTTTAATACAGTTGACGTCGCTTTAAGCGGAAATAATATAAAATTTTAAAATACTTTTTTATGAAACAAGTGGGGTTTTGAAAATAGAAAAGAAACTTAAGTTTTCTTATACATTTTGCATCAAATTTAATATAAATTCAAATTCAGCATAAAAAATGTAACAAATTCTTCTAAAAATTTAGTAAATTACAAAAGGTTTGCCAATCACTTCTTGAGTCTAGACAGAATCAATGAAAGAAAGTTACGTCGCTTAAAGTTGAAAGCAGCTACTTTTGCCCATGTGACCTGTCACGATATTAAGAGTAAATATCTAACAATACAAAACCTCCGACTGGAATTAGGGACAACCAACGAAACAAAAACCAGAAGTGAAAAGAGAGAAAGCCACAATTGAAACGGCAGATGCGTTCATTCATGGTCTTCGTTCGTCTCTCCAAAACAAAAACTTCATCATTTTTAATAATCCTTCAAATAAAAGAGCGTTTAAACTCTTCAGTCAAGCGAAATGTTCGCAAGGATTGAGAAGTTTGATTGATATTGAAGAACGAATGATTACCTTGAATGATATTGTTTACTTCCAAGTTCAAACAAAGAGATTATAGGGATAACCAGATAGAATCAGCCGTTACATAAAAATAAAAAAATTTCTTTAATTTCCGGCCTTGAAATTGGAACGTGCCGACATCTGTTGGTGATTGACAAGGACAGAGCAAATTTAGAGGGAAAATTAAGCGAGAAAGTTAAATTGACGAAGCCGGATCTGGTGATGATATGGCAAACCGGAAGTAGATTTTTTTAATTGTGATTTATGGTTAGATTTCTCTCTTAACTAATCCTTGGTTAATTTAAGGGGAAAATTGGTTTATTAAGTTGTACATTTCTCACAAACAAGGAAATGCAATTTTTAACGATAATCCGTTGTTTTACTGTTATGTAAGGAAGAAAGATGAGTTATCAACTTTTAATGATACTTAATTTGAACTGAAACTGAAATTTGCCCAAGGTAAGGTCACAAAAATTTTTTTTGTTTTGTTTTTACAAAAACAAAAAACTAATTTTTGTTTACCCTGTAGTTAAAGGGCTTTGAATTTATGGTTAATTTAAGGTGAACTTTACCTTTAATTTTTTTGTTTTTTTTGGATTTTTGGGTGATTACATCATTGCATCTTTGGTTTAAGATGACATCATGTTTTGGGGAAAATAAGTTAATAAAAATTTGACAGAATTTGAAAAATGGATTTTTTTTTTTACAAAATTTTTATAAAGTTTTTTCACCAGTTAATTGCTTTGTGAAAATTTTTTATAAAATGAAAAATTTTGATTATACGTTTATGCATTTTTAAATTTTTTTTGCAGTTGAAGTTTTTGTTCAGAAATTTACAACGCCGTCTGTGATGAGTCAGCGTCCAACAACTTCATCAACAACGCTCCGGCCTTCACCAAGGCCAGGTGAAAAAGGTAATCACACAATCTGGGAAAGATAATAATAGTAAAAAAAAGTTACAAGAAAGGAAACAAGCTTATTAGCAAATGCCCCTCAAATTATACAGAAAATTAGAAATAATTACCAACGCTGTAAATAAAGATTACGAAACAATGAATTGGCCAATCTTCGTGACATATCATCATCCTGGGTACTGGGGGCATAAACTATCTGTCGCAAGAAGAAAAATTAATGGTTGTTTACGTAAGTTTTAAAGACAAAGATTTTGGCAAGTTGTTTTGCCAAATAGAAATAAAACAAAATTTTTACAGTTCTATATTTAAATTTCTTAAAGATCGAAGATTTAGAGCTGGAAATGGAAGATGTTGTAAAGTGGGACTTTTTTTCAGTTAATATATTTTATATTTAATTTAAATTATAATTTTTTAAAATTTATTGGCAGTTAAAAAGTTAGAATTTTATATAACATTTCATGATGCTTTTAGGTGAAGTATCCTATTTCTTCGAATAGCACCCCTCACTTCTGGTTGCTAAACTAGTTATCAAGTTATATTTTAATGTTTTACAATGTTAATCTGACTTAAATAGACTTAAATTTTACAAATCAAATTTGGTAATGGTGGTTGATATCAAGTAATCAGTCACAGAACTAAAGTGAAAATTTTTGTGTTTAGGATGTAGCATCAACAACGTGTATTACTCCGAAGGATACCAAGTTCCATCGACATCAGGCGATCCATGCGAATTGTGTTACTGCATCAGAGGAAACTTGGCTTGCGTCTTGGAGAACTGCACTCTTGAGGTTGCCGGCTGTGCCCCTCAATACGATCAAGGAGTTTGTTGTCCTTCCAGCTATGACTGCAGTGAGTTGCAATTTGTTTCACCAATTCAATTATTCATCCCTTTTTTAAATTCAAAAACGATTTATTTTAGGCGCAGCTCTGCCACCTCCATCCACAACAACAACGACGACAACAGAAGCCAGTTTGTTGAGAGACAGATGTATGAATTTATAAAGTGTTTACAAACTAATTGAATTAAGACTTTTTCTTGTCAATTTGTCCAGTCTGCGTTCAAGATGGCATAGTATACCCAGACGGAGCGTGGATCTCGACCTCTGATCCCTGTAAACACTGCTACTGCATGAATAAGCAGGTGGTATGTGCCCTTGAGGAATGTCAGGCCCCCATGCCTGGATGCGTCGCCCCCTCAGCGAGGTCTGGGGAATGTTGCCCCAAGAGCTACGAATGCCGTAAGTTTGTTTTTCAACTTTAAAGGGTTCAAAAAAGTCTCGTGACCCACACCTAACCCCGTTTAACCTCTATACTTATTTATTTTCATTTTTCTTGGGATTTGCAGACACTTTTCTTGACACCTTTCCACAACTAGTCATTAACCCTTTGTGACCTTCAGAAATGAATTGAATAAACTTGATTTTTTTTTGAGAATTTTTTTGTCTTTTTTTATTGTAGCATCAACTGATGATGACGATGATGTTGGTTCAACAACATTAGATGCTGGTTACGAAGATCACACGACGAAAGGTCCCGAGAGAGAGTCGACCGGTGATGTAGATGGATTCGAAACGTCGACTTCGAAAGTCGTAACGGAAGTTGATGAAGAATTGGGGCAAGGGACGACGGTTTCCGATGACAGGAGGCAAACGACTCCGAAGAGGAAGATTTCTTATCCCGAAGATGAAATTTCTTCGGAAGAACCGGGAGAGTCGGGAGAGGGAAGGACGAGTACGGTGAAGGATGTTGATGAAGGTGAAAGTACGAGTTCGAGTATTATTTCTGAAGAGACTACGACCGAAGGAGTTGTGACGGAAGGATTGACGACTGAAGTTACTCAAGTGGAGTCGAGGGAGACTGTTGAAATGGAGACGGATGGAGTGACTACAGAAGAAGAAAGTGAAACTGATGTTACGACTGAATTTACAACGAAAGTGACCGGAGAAGAGCACGAAGTGACAGATAAGATTGCTGAAGAGGTGACGACCGTTGACGAAACTTCAGAAGAAACTGGAATTACTGAACATGAAACGATGGAGTCGCTGTCTACGATTGAGGTTACTGGTACCGATCGTGGGGACGTGGAGACTGAAGTTACTGCGAGTGAAAAGGAACATACGGAGGAAACTTCACAGGCTGGAACTGATGGGGTGACTGCGAGTGATTTTACAACTGCCAAAAGCATTGATTTTGAGGGTACGACTTCAGCAGAGGAGGTGACTGAAGAGGAATCTGGAGAAACTGGATTTGAAACGAGTACTGCATCAGAGAAAGTGGTTTCTGAGAAAGAGTTTGGTCATACGGAAGGTGTAACTGCAGAAAGTGTGACTGCGGAAGATGTTACTGAAAAGGAAGGTACTGAAACTGAATTACCTGAAGCAACAGGACAAAGTGAAACAACTGAATCCGAAGTTGGAGCAACAGGATCTACAATTGATGAGAAACAAGTGACTGAAAGTACTGGTACATCCCTTATAGGAGAAGAAAGTACTGACTTTGGAGTTACAGAAAAGGAGACAACTGTTAGTGAAACGTCTGAAGACGTTGAAGGAAGTACGACAGTTTCATCTGAAGAAGAAACGACTGTAGAAGTACAAACTTCGGTTGTGGATAAAGAAGCAACCGAAAGTTCAGTTACAAGTGAAACGACAACTGGCTTTCCGGATTCCGAATCGACTGCATCAGAAACAGAATCTTCAGTTGTTGATAAAGAAGCAACTGAGGGACAAACTGAATCTTCGGTTGTAGACACACAAACGACTGAGAGAGAAACCGAATCTTCAATTGTGGACAAAGAAGCAACAGATGGGGAAACTAAACCTTCAACTGTTGACACAGAAACTGAATCTTCAGTTGTTGAAACGGAAACTACTGCAGCAAGAACTGAATCTTCAGTTATTGACAAAGAAACAACTGAAGTAGAAACTGAATCTTCAATTGTAGGCGAAGAAACCACTGCAGCCGGAACTGAATCTTCAGTTGTGGACAAAGAAGCAACTGAAGAAGAAGCTGAATCTTCATCTGTAGTCACAGAAACAACGGAAGCAGAAACTGAATCTTCAATAGCTGATACAGAAACTACTAAGAAGGAAACTGAATCATCAGTTGTGGACAAAGAGGCAACGGAAGCAGGAACTGAATCTTCAGTTGTAGACACACAGACAACTGAGGCAGAAACTGAATCTTCAGTTGTAGATACACAGACAACTGAGGCAGGAACTGAATCTTCAGTTGTTGATAAAGAAATTACCGAAGCAGAAACTGAATCCTCAGTTGTGGACACAGAGGAAACTGAATTAGCTACTCAATCATCTGTTGTACATGAAGAAATAACAGGAATTTCAACTATACCAACGGAATCTTTAGCTGCAGAAAAATTGACAACTAAAACCGTAGACAACGAGACAGATGTTACTGAATTGCCAAGTGAGATTGCCTCAGAAAAAGACATAACTGAATCATCAGTCACTGAAAAAGTTGCAACTGAATCTTCACTAGTAGATGAAGAGACAACTGAATCGTCAGTCACAGAAAAGGAATCAACTGAATCGCCAGTCACAGAAAAAGAATCAACTGAATCTTCAGTCACAGAAAAGGAATCAACTGAATCTTCAGTCACAGAAAAGGAATCAACTGAATCGTCAATCACAGAAAAAGAATCAACTGAATCTTCAGTCACAGAAAAGGAATCAACTGAATCGTCAATCACAGAAAAAGAATCAACTGAATCGTCAATCACAAAGAAAGAATCAACTGAATCGTCAGTCACAGAAAAAGAATCAACTGAATCTTCAGTCACAGAAAAGGAATCGACTGAATCGTCAATCACAGAGAAAGAATCAACTGAATCGTCAGTCACAGAAAAGGAATCAACTGAATCGTCAGTCACAGAAAAAGAATCAACTGAATCTTCAGTCACAGAAAAGGAATCAACTGAATCTTCAGTCACAGAAAAGGAATCAACTGAATCTTCAGTCACAGAAAAGGAATCAACTGAATCTTCAGTCACAGACAAAGAGGCAACAGTGTCTTCAGCTTTGGAACATGAGATGACTGCAGAACTCGAGACAAGTGAAGCTGTTACTTTAGAAAGAGAATCTGTACATATTGAAAATGAAACAGCCACAACTCGAGAGTTAGAGTTGTCTTCAGAAACAGTTACAACTTCAGGAATTACTTTAAAAGAGGAATTAGAAACCACCACAGAAGCAATAACACAGTCAGAACACGAAGAAACAACATCAGAAGTAACTGAAACTACAACAGTGGAGAGAGAAACAGAAACTGTTCTTATTGAAAAAGAAGGTACTGAAGGAGTAACATCAGAAATAACAACCACTGAGGCTGTTGAGAAGGAATCAACTGGAACTTCAGAATTAGAATCAACAGAAACTAGTTTGGCTGCTGAAACTTCACCTGAGGAAAAAATAACCACTACAGATGCAGAAGGAAATTGTACTGGAGGTGTGTGTGCTCCTTCTGAATTAGAAACAACTGCAGCAGTTTCTAGCACAGTAGAAGAGCACAGAATTACAGACAAAATAATTGAAACTGAAACTGAAACTACAACTTCTGAACAAGAAGCAGCAGAAACTACTGACAAAGAGTTAACAACTTCACAAAAACCAGAAATTTCTGTAAACGAAACTGAGGCTGAATCTGTTGAAAAGCCAGCAACTGAGGTGACAACAGAAAGTGATGCAACAGAAACAACCACTTCTGAAAAAGAAGAAACTGAAACCACAACACCAGAAGTGAGCGAGATCAGTTCTGAAACTGAAATTGCAACTGCAGAAAAAGCAGCTACTGAAACAGTTACACCAGAACGAGTTGAAACTACAACAACTGAAGCAGAAACAGTTACACCTGAAGTAATTGAAACAACTGCTCCAGTTGAAAATGTTACAACTACTGATGAAGAAGAAACTCAGTCGACTTTAATTGAAAAAGTAGCAACTGAAGTGTCAACTTCTGAAAAAGAGGAAACTACAACTGCAGAATCAATCACTGAATCACAAGAAATTGAAACAAAAACATTTGAAACTGAAATACCCAGTGAGGTTACTGAGAAAGCAGAAGTAACTTCATCAAGTGAAAGTACAATTTCTTCTGAAACTGCAACACCGGAAGTATCTGCTGCTGAGAATTTAACAATGGAGGCAGAAACAACAACTGAAGAGGAGATTTCAACTCACATTGTAACTGAAACAGCTGCAATAGAAAAGGAAGTTCCAACAGAAAGTCAAGTAAAAGAAACAACTACAACCCCAGAAACTGAAGTTTTAACAAATTGCACTAGTGGTGTTTGTGCTCCTTCTGAATTGGAAACAACAGAAGAGCATAAAATAACAGACAAAATATCTGAAAGTGAAACTACAACTTCAGAATTAGAGTCAACAGAAACAGTTGCTAGCACAGCAGAAGAGCATAAAGTAACAGACAATATATCTGAAAGTGAAACTACAACTTCAGAATTAGAATCAACAGAAACTACTTTGGCTGGTGAAACTTCCCCTGAGGAAAAAATAACCACTTCAGAAGTAGAAGGAAATTGTACTGGAGGTGTGTGTGCTCCTGAAGTAGAAACAACTGAAACTGTTGATAGCACAGTAGAAGAGCATAAAGTAACAGACAAAATAATTGAAAGTGAAACTACAACTTCTGAACAAGAAGCAACAGAAACTACCCTATCAGGAACTGAAACTACAACTTCTGAACAAGAAGCAACAGAAACTACTCTATCAGGAACTGAAACTACAACTTCTGAACAAGAAGCAACAGAAACTACC
Source organism: Stenotaenia linearis (assembly GCA_034700445.1). Classification (NCBI taxonomy): domain Eukaryota; kingdom Metazoa; phylum Arthropoda; class Chilopoda; order Geophilomorpha; family Geophilidae; genus Stenotaenia; species Stenotaenia linearis. Next base: position 25,406 of record JAQIXT010000356.1, read on the forward strand.
CTGTCAGGAACTGAAACTACACTTGAAGAAAAAGCAACAACAATTGCCACTGAAGTAGAAAGAAATTGCACTGGTGGTGTTTGTGTTCCTTCTGAATTAGAAACAAGTGAAGCAGGTGCTAGCACAGTAGAGGAGCATATAGTAACAGATAAAACAATTGAAAGTGGATCTTTTGAACAAGAATCAACAGAAACTACTTTATCATCTACTGAAACAACACTTGAAGATAAAACAACAACAACCATTTCTTCAGTAATAGAGAGCAATTGCACTGGTGGAGTTTGTGCTGTTTCTGAAGCAGAAACCACTGAAACTGCTATTACAACAGAAGAGCCCAGAGTAACAGAAAAAACAATTGAAATTGAAACTGAAAGTTCTGAATTAGAATCAACAGAAACTACTTTGGTTGCCGAAACCTCAACTGAAGAAAAAGTAACCACTACAGATGTAGAAGGAAATTGTACAGGAGGTGTTTGTGCTTCTTCTGAAGTAGAAACAACTGAAAGAGTTGCTAGCACAGTGGAAGAGCACAAAGTAACAGACAAACCAATTGAAAGTGAAACTACAACTTCAGAACAAGAAACAACAGAAACTACTTTGTTAGTTACTGGAACCACACTTCCAGAAAAAGCAATTACAGCTGATGTAGAAGCAGAGACAAATTGCACTGGTGGAGTTTGTGCAGCTCCTGAATTAGAAACAACTGAAGCAACTGTTACTGCAACGGACAAAACAGTTGAAAGCGAAGCGATAACTTTGGAACAAGAATCAACAGAAACTTCACTTCCAGAAAAAGCAGCAACTGAAACTTCTGTGATTACAGAAACTTCAACAGACAAAACAGTTGAAAGTGAAGCGACAACTTTAGAACAAGAATCAACAGAAACTTTACTTCCAGAAAAAGCAGCAACTGAAACTTCTGGAATTACAGAAACGTCAACAGATCAAGAAATTACTACAAGCTCTTCCGTAGAAGATATTTCTGAAACTACAACTTCAGTTTTAGCAAGTAGTACTGTTGGGCCTGAAAAAACAATAAATGAATCTGAAACAACTGTCTCAGTAAGGCAGACTGATCAAACTGAAATCTCTGAAAGTGAGTCGACTGAAGAAAGCACTGCAGCTACAACCATTGAAGAAGAAGTACAATCTAATCAAACAGAGGCAGAGTCAACCCACAAAGAATCCTTTGAAACAACGACTGAAGGACAAGTTGAAACGAGTACCACAAAACTAGCAGAAGAAAAATTTGCTACAGATTTAACTTCAGAAACAACAGTTACAAGTTTAGAAGAAGAAACAACTACAAGTTCAAGTACAGAAGAGGAATCAACCGATGTCAGTACAGAGGCTAGTGAGGAAAAGGTTAGCACTGTTGGCGTTGAAACTTCAGCAATAGAAGGAATTGAGACAACAGAACCAGGAGTGTCTGTAACTGTAGAAAAGGAAGGAATTGAAGTGACGGCTTCAGAAAAAGTTGGAACTGAAGGTGAAATCGAGGAATCATCACCTGCAGTAACAGAAGTAGCAACTGAAAAAATATTTGAAGAAACGTCTACAATAAAGGGAGGTGAAACCACAACGGAACAAGTAACTAAGGAGGATTTTTCAACTGTTACACACAAAATTGAAATTGAAAATGTCACAAAGAGTGCTGTGAGTGAGGAAGTTACAACTGTAACAGATGAAGAGACCACTCACATTGACTCTGAGGTCAGTGTACCAGAAGGAATGACCATTATTGGTGACTCTATGATGAAGGAAAATGAAACTACAACAACAGAAGAGACTGAAATCACCAAATCCATCGAACCAGAGACAACTGCTGAGGAGAAAGAAACAACCGGAACAACTGCAGAACACACCACTGAGAAAGAAACAACCCTTTGGGACCTGATAACAAGCACAATGAAACCATGGTTATCAACTTTACTACCTGAATTACCAGTTACTGAGCCAGGAGACACCGGTGTCCCAGGAGAAGGTTCCTGTTTACTCGATGGCATCACCTACTCGAGCGGTCACGCAATTCCCACGAGCGATCCATGTTTGGTTGATTGCATTTGCCGAGACAGTGTTCTTCAATGCGGATCAGTACGATGTGCACCTCCCCCACAAATCCGAGACCAAGCGTGCAAAATTGAACATGAAAAAGGAGTATGTTGTCCAACTTATGTTTGTGCAAGTAAGTACTTGTAGTTAAGTTAAAAATTTTATTAAAAGTTATTAAATCAATTTTGTTTTGTAGATGGAACTTTCCCTGCTGTCCCTCAAGTCGATGAACAAACGACAGAAGCACCACTGACAACTATTGCCGAGTGGATTTTGAATGCAACCAGAGACGCAGGCATACAGGAAACTACAACTGAAGGAGATAGAACCGAGACAACTGAGAGCAAAGGAACAGAAGCGACTGAAAGTGAAGGAACTGAAGCAACTAGCGAAGGAACTGAAGCAACTGAAAGCGAAGGAACTGAAGCAACTGAAAGCGAAGGAACCGAAGGAACTGAAGCAACTGAAAGCGAGGGAACTCAAACTACGACTGAAAGTGATGGAACCGAAGTTACTACTGAGAGTGATAAAACTGAAGGCACATCAATTGATTTAAGGCGTATCACAAAACCCACTGAAAGTGCTACTGAAGTTTCTGTTAATGAAACTACAGTAGAGGAAATTGAAACGACAACTGGAACAGAATTAGAGAGGGAAACGGTAACTGAAGAAGATTTATCGACAAGCACGAAAATCAATGCTGCTGAAGAAACTACAGTATCGCAGGAATTTGAAAGTATCACTGCAGTTGAGGACAAAACAGTTAAAATTGGAGTTACAACTGAAGATTTAGAAGTCCAAAATGAGACGTCGGTTACTGGAGAAGAGAGCACAATGTCTACAATTCTTGAGACTGGTGAAACGAAGACATGGATGGAAGTTGAAAATGCCACGACCGCTGCAGATGTTTCGGAAAAAACGGTCAGTGAAGTGACAGAGCCCACCAGTGGTTTCACTGAAAAGGAAGGAGTGACTGAAGAAGAATTGTCCAATGTCACAACTGATCTCACTACTGAAAAGGAAGAAGTAGAAACAACCGAAAGCATCACACACGAAATGGCGAGTGAAGTTAGTGTGGATAGAGAGGGAGGTGAAGTAACGACTCCAGAAGGAATTGAAACTGCAGAAACTGAACAGAAATTAACAACAACTGGCGAAACTGCAGAGCAAACTGATGTAACGGATCAGGAAAGAACTGAAACGACAACACAAACACTTAATAGGACAGGAGAAATATCCGAAACAACTTTAGAGAGCCTCGAAACGACTAAATTTGGTGTGACAGGGCTGAACAGGTCAGAGGAAGTAACAGAAACTGCAGAGGAACTCGAAACAACCACCAAAGAAGTGCCAGAACACGAAACAACTGAAGAAACTACGGAGGAGAAAATCGAAACGACTTCTGAGAAAGTTGAAGTGACCACAGAGATTGAAATCAGCTCTGAAACTGCGGGAACGACAGTAGAAAGAGCGGGAGCTGAAATTACAGCTGAAGGATATGAAACAACTTCAAAAAGCTATGAAACTACTGCAGAAGGACACGAAACAACTTCAGAAAGCTACGAAACTACCACAGAAGATCTCGAAAAGACTACAGTAAGCCATGAAACTACTCCAGAGGACCATGAAACTACTGCAGAAGCTCATGAAAAGACTGCAGAAGGCTCTGACATTACTGAAGAAGGCTTCGAAACTACTGCTGGTCACGAAAAGACTACAGAAGGTTACGAAACTACTTCAGAGGGACATGAAACTACTGTAGAAGATCACGAAAAGACTGCAGAAGCTTATGAAACCACATCAGAGACTCACAAAATGACTGCAGAAGGTTATGAAACCACATCAGAGGCACACGAAAAGACTGCAGAAGCTTATGAAACCACATCAGAGGCTCACGAAAAGACTGCAGAAACTTATGAAACCACATCAGAGGCTCACGAAATGACTGCAGAAGGTTATGAAACCACATCAGAGGCTCACGAAAAGACTGCAGAAACTTATGAAACCACATCAGAGGCTCACGAAATGACTGCAGAAGGTTATGAAACCACATCAGAGGCTCACGAAAAGACTGCAGAAGCTTATGAAATCACATCAGAGGCTCACGAAAAGACTGCAGAAGGCTACGAAACCACTCCAGAAGGCCATAACACTGCAGCAGAAGCCCATGAAACTACTTCAGAAGGTTATGAAACTACTTCAGAAGGCCATAAAACTACTTCGGAAGGCTACGAAACTTCTACAGAACATGAAACTGCTTCTGATAAATATGAGACGACTACTGAAGGAGTTGAAACTACTCCAGAAAAGCCTGAATCCACAACGGGAGAGGCAGAAACAGCGTCAGAAGGAGTTGAAATCTCTACCAAAGACTACGGAACGACCGTCGAACGAGTAGGAGTGACCGAGGAGTTGGAAACTACGTCAGAAAAAATTGAAGTGAGCACTGAAACTGAAAAAGAGTTTGAAAGAACTGAAACAACAACGAAAGAACCACAAGAACACGACGAAACTCAAACTACAGAGGCCGAGCTCACAACTGAAGAGAAAATTGAAACAACTTCAGAAAGTCTCGATGTAACTACAGAAATACAAAGCCTTCACGAGATCAACGAAACTACAACGGAAACCGGAGAAACAGAATCGGACAAAACTGAAACGACAACGGAAAGCGTCGACGTGACGACAGAAATTCAAAGGGTTCACGAAACCAGCGATGACGTCACAGAAACAGAAGGAACGTCAGAATCGACCACAACGCACGCGGAGACGGAAACTACTCCAGAACACGATTTGACCACAGAAGCGAGCAAAAATAAAACCGCAGAGGAAGAAATTTCAACAAAAGAAGAAGAAATCGAATCGACCACTTTACCGCACGAGTTTTTCACGTTGACGACAAAAAGCGATGAGAAAGAAACGGAAACTCCAGCACCGGAGTCGCCAACAATAACACCGTCAGCTGGAGAAGACGGTAACAACTTATTACATGCAAACCCCTGTTATAACGAAACGCATGAGAGCAAAATAATCAGTTCATTACGAGTTTTCATTACAAAGCAATTTTTAAATTTTAAATCTATTCGTTATAGCGGGGTTTTTGTTATAAATGAGTTCAAGTGTATTCAACTTATCTGTTTACATTTTTCAGATTGCGTGTTCGAGGGTGTAAAATACGAAACCGCTCAACAAATCCCAAGACCCGATCCGTGCCAGTTTTGTTTGTGTTTCAGAGGAAGCGTCATCTGCTTAAAGCAAACATGCCCACCTCCAATCAAAGACTGCCACGAAGAATTCATCCCGGGATTCTGTTGTCCGAGATTTACATGCCGTAAATAATTTATATTTCCTAAATTTTTTTAATTTTCATAATCTAACAATTTACTTTTATTAAAATAGCAATGACAGCTTCTCGTCATCTAAACATGACAACGACGACGACAACAACAACTCCAGCGCCTGATTTAATCACAGGTAAATAAAAATTAAATTTTAATTTAATAAAAAATTTTTTACATTTTTTTTTTTTTTTTTTTTTTTTTTTTAGGCTGTGAGGTCGATGGTAAATTTTACGAGATCGGACAGTTCATTCCGGGTCCGAGCACCCCGTGCCGATCGTGTGTTTGTGGTGATGCGGGGATCATGACCTGTGAACCTCGCGAGTGTAGGACGGACTCTGTGATGCAGCGATTTATGCTCAGTGCAACAGCACAACCTTGACGAACCCGAGTGTCATCTTTTTAATTTTTCGTTATTTTTGATTTTTTCCTTTGACGAAAATTTATTACGTCGCTCCGACGTGTAACTGACTTTGCCTCAATTTTTCTCGAAACACTGGACATTGTGTGACGTCATAATTTTTTTTAAACGAAAATAAGTTTATTATTATTAATTATTATTATTATTGTCTTGAACGGGCTTCCAGTTTAAACCGTGCCAATTTTTGTGTCGTCCTAAACGGGCTTTTCCGCCATTTTATTTCCTTTTATTATTTGCTAGTGATGATCATTGCTCAGAATGCAGTTTTGGATTTCATACATTTAATGATGGCGTGTGATTGTAGCCACTAGGTGGCTGATTCCATTTTTATTTTCATTTTTAATTTTTTTAAAAATAAAAACAACAAAATCACAAACTGCCTTTTGAGTTTTTAAATTTTTTAAATTTTTAAAAAGTGCAATTTTTTAATATTCAAAATAAAATTGGACAATTTTAGGCCTAGGGACTTAATTTTTTAATTTTTCATGCTCAAATTTGTTACTAATATGCTATTATCTGTATGCATGTGTTCCTATTGCAGTTGTGTGTTTTAGGGGTGTTTATTTTTTATTATAAATTTTTAGAATAGTTTTTTGTTATGTTTTTTGCTTGTACATTTTGCTAACATATTTATAAACACTTTTTGATTAATGGCTCGAATAATAATAAACTTAATTTTAGCCATTAATTCATTATAAATACCAATTCATTTTTTTAGCAGTTTGTTATCTTCTTGTTTTTTATTTACTAATTGAAGTTTTCAGACTTGCCAATTGATGAAACTGCATTTATTTTTTTTTGTTTTGTCACCAATTGGTCACTTAATCGGTGTGTGCCTTCAAGTGAGTGGTGTTGGAAATGACAAGTGAACTCTGAATAAAATAAGTGCTCATCGATAGATTTGTGTGTATGGAATGTTGTACGCAATGCAAACGTTGTTTCCTTTATTAATATTTTTTTAAATTTAAAAGTTAAAAAAAATGTTTATAGCAAACGGTCCTAGGTGATAAATAAAGAATTTGAGAAGTGTCGTTATGTGTGTAGATTTATTTTATAGTAAATTAAAAACGGGATGTTAAGACAATCGAGCTTTTTGTAAAAATTCATTTTAAAATAAGATTAGATAGGAGATTTGATATAGCAGACGATTCGCGTCACGGAAAGCTACTATACGCAAATTTTTTCATTCATTATTTCAGGTGTGGCATAATTTGAATAAAAATATAGAATTTAATTAAAGATATGGTTTATTTTTACATTCCTCCGCAGAAAAGGTTAAAAAACTTTTGATTTTGTAATTTCAAGTTATGATGCAATAATTTGTACGGCTTTTAGCACTACCCGATCGATTCGACCGATTCCGCTGAAGAGATGATTCGGCACATTTTCTAAATAACATCATTTATTTTATTTAATAATTCACTAGCTCAATTAAATCGGGGCAAAAATAATTTGGGTTGAATTTAAACGAATTTCTATCAATTCTATTTTAATCTATCACGTGATAAACGTCGACCAATGAAAAAGTGCAGCCGCTCCAATCAAGATGACAACATGTCTACCATGGGTTGACTCGCCGAGGAAAATCTGCTTTGGACTATTGCTTGTACCAGTTTGAATCAAAGCATTTTTCAGTAAAATTACTGGTGTAATGAACTATTTATTGTTCCGATTAGAATCAAGTATGAAACGTCATCAGTGTCGATCAATAAGTCATCGTTTGCTCACGCCAGAACATTTACAGCCGGTATTAGGCTTATCGTTAATTGGAAGGAAAGCAACTCCTCAGTTTTCATCTATCCACTGACATTTAACTGTTTACACGCTTCATCGTTGGTAATTTTTCTAACATTCCGAAATGGCAGAACAACAAATGGTAATAGGAAAAACTTACGCTTGAATCGGTTGATAAATTAATCGAAATTTCATTACTTCGCGACAAAATTTTTTTTTAAATTTTTTTTTTATTTGCTTTGCGAAATGGTAAAGTGTTGTTTTTGCGAATTTAAATTTGATTGATAGCGTTAATGATATTGATTGGAAGAAAAGAAAGCGAAATTATCATCATTGAATTTTTATCGTTTCTGTTTCATTTTTTTTTATAAGTTTGATTTTTGACGAAGAATCAGTTTTGATAATGAAATAATGTAATCAAATGGCTTATCGGTGTACGATATTTTTTTTCGGTGTGAGGTAATGTCAAAAGTTGTGTACTTAAATGGAAAGTAGAAAAAAATAGGTTATTTTGAGGTGTAATTTAGAGTACTGAATTACCTGAAGTTTTATTATTTTTACGAACACGTAATTATTGTATAAGAAACACTTAAAACTGAAGATTTTAGACTAAAATTTCATCTTATTTATGCAATTTTTATAATTTTTTATCTAGGGAGCCAAATCAAAAGGAGTTTCATCCGACGAAATTAACAACCTAAGCGACAACGACTATAAGAAACTCTTAGAGGAAGCTTTGAGCATCAAATCCATCAAACCCGACAATAAAAGTCCACTACTCCGAACCTTATTATCGGAAAATGCAATCGACGACGACGATTTTCCATCAAACGTTCGTGAAATGATTGACGCTATGAAAGAAGCAAACGCAGCCACACCTAATAAAAAACTGCGCACCGAGCGCAGACGTGCCAAAGACGACCAACAACGTGTGCAAAACAACAGCGTTGCTACTCGCAGCATCCAAGGCGGATCCCTTCAGAACTTAATCGCGAGTGACGCGCGCAGAAGCGATCCGTGTGCCAGCGGCGAAGGTAAAGGCCGGGGCCGATTACACAAGTCCGGCAGCGTCAATTCGTTCATCGCGGCTCGCGAGGAGAAACTGAAAACGAGGTCGCGCAGCCACACTGTGTCTGAAAGTGAATTCAGTGACTCGGAAGTGCTGTCTTCGAAAAAGTGCAGTTACGGTTTGAGTCTCGAGGGCTCGGCCACGCGAACTCGGTGCTGCAACTCGAAACAGACGCGACGGAAGTCGACATCGGCGTGCGGGGACAGCGATTCGTCGGTGCCCGTGCGCGTCGAGACGAGTGAGAACGTCGGTATGAGGAAATTGGCGCCGGGAGAAGAGATCGAGATGATGGAGATCGATCACAGCGACGATGAAGTGAGTCACAGCGGCTCGTTTTTGCTCAAATCGTCCTGTTGTAAGGGGATCGAAATGCAGGTTGACGATGTCATCTGTTTGCCGTTACAAGTATTTTTAAATTATTTAAAATTTATTTGATTTCGTGGTTACATTTTTTAAAAAAAATTATAGATCGATGCTGTGTCGAGGGAATGCGATATCGTGAACTCGAAATCGGACGTTAATAAAGATAACTGCGACTCTGTTGGAGACCAAAATGGAGTAAAAGGTGACGAATGTTGTTTTGGGTCGTGGGAAGTAAAATTATATCAAAATTCAGTAGTTTTGTAAATTAGGTCAGGAATTTTTGGTTTAAGGAATTTAAATCACTAGAATTTCCTACTTTTTGTTGATTTGCAAGTGGATTTTTATTGTTTGTTGTGATTTATTGATAAAAACATAGCAGTTATGTTAAGTGAATCAACGCAAATGAGGTATAATGTGTTTACTTTACTTGTTTGTTGCTTCAGATGGAATTTATGAAAACGGAAGTAAAGTTTCATCGCAAACACAACAAAATAAAAAGAAGAAAAACGGAAAAACAACCGAAGTTGTGATTTGTAACGATATTCCATCTGGTAAGAATAACGTAAAATTTAATCTCCTTCGTAATTAAAAGAATTTAAATTTCCAGACAAAGCGAATATCACACGCACTCAACTCGACGTGAACGGCAACCCGGTGCCGGAACAAGTTCGGCCGCAATACCACGAATCCAAAAGCGATTCGACCGAGTCTTCCAGTGAATTGGAGAAACGACGCAAACACAAGCGTAATAAACCTTCGAACACACTGAAGGAAATGCGCGCCGGGGACGTCCAAGGCAACCGCGGGCTCGATCCGCTCGAAGCCCTCGTCGAGTTCATCAATTCATCGGACAAAAAACGTCGTTCGTCGTCGACCATCAATGCCAAGGCTGCAGCGGCGGCCGCGTTGGGCCTGAAAAACAACAGGACCAAGAAACAAGAGAAGGAAAACAACAAAAAGAACCTTCCTTCGCAGATCCTCAACGACACCCACAATGAATTTTGCCAAAACGACATGAACGGTTCCATCTTCGACCTTCTGGAGCTGGAAACGAAGAGAAAAATGTCAGAGACGATGGACATCTCGGAACACGTGAACGGGACGGTCAAGATCCAGACTGTGCGCAAAGCACACTCGTGGGAAGGAACGACGCTTCCGCAAAAGGCGCTCGGCATCAACTGCGACTTGATGGAAGTGAGCTCGGACGGCGGTGTCGTGTTTGTGCCCCAGTGCGGCAACAACACGTGCGAACCGGCCGTCATTTCGAGTTTCGTGACGGATTTCTACGAGGACGCCGACGTGGCACAGCTGGTGGAGGAATCGGAATTCAGGATCGTGATTCCGAAGCGTCAGCGACGGAATAACCGTCACGTCCCGCGCGGGAGCGACGAAAAACACTGCATGGGTCGCGGGAACCACGAGTTCGAGCCGTACTCCGGGGGAATGAATGGGGACAGGAATTTTTCTGAGGACATGATGTTCCTGGCGAGACTTCCCATGAGCCATCGCGGCGTTTCGGACTCGAGACGCAAGTCGACGAGCAGCATGCCACCGTCCGATCACTCGTCGGTCGACAACAGCGACCTGGATTCGGTGCACTCGCTTCCGGTCAAGAGCACCACAACCAAACCGGCCATCGCAAAGACCTCGAGCTCGTCCTCCAGCACCCCCCAGGCATCTTACGCGGACATAGCGAAGATGGCGGCCAATTCAGCGTCGTCTTCGTCGTCGAACTTGACGCCGGCGTTGTCCGTGACTGCACACAGCACACCGCGCAGCGTTTCTGCGCAGATGATCGCGCTGCCGCAAAGAGAAATGCAGTTCCTGCGACCGATCAACAAAAAAGATGCGTCCACGTGCACAACCGACGATATTCCTGACGAGAAAAAGAAACAAGTCGTGACCCACTGGTCGAGTTACCCGATTCTGGTCGAAGCGACCGGAAAAAACGACACGGCGCCGACCGGAACTACCAGCGTGCTTAGCGACAAGGGGGGGAACGGGAACGGTAACGGCAACGGCAACGGCGATTCGGGTTGTCCGTCGGACGAATCGAAGCGCGACGACAACAACACTAATAAATCCTATTCATCCCCAGACTCGGTCGACGGATCGAGCCTTCCGTCTTCGGCGTCGTCCTCGATGGACCAAAAATCACCCGGTTACGACCGGTCGGGAGAGAACCTACCGTCGGCGTGCGGCGGCGGCGACCGCGACCGGAAAGAAGAAAGTGACGTCAAAGAGGAAGAAGAGAGAGAGGAAGTGAGGTCATCGACTCCCACGCACAAACCTTTGACAGTAGCAGTGACCATGCCGGCCAAACCGGGCACGAAGAAGCGGAAAGAAGCGGTCTGTAGTCCGGCGACCACCAACTCGTCGTCGTCCGAGGCGTCCGACGTGAAGAGTGCGAGCTTGAAAACGAATCGGAAAAGTGTGGCGAGAAACATGCCGGCCGTCGTGATCATGAACAAGTATAAAGGCGGAAGTTGTGGTTTGGACGTGTCGTTTGGGTTCGAGGTTAACGAGCAGTTGTTGCAGAAATGCGCTGCCGAAAATACAACGGCGGGTGGGGTGAAAAACGAGGGAAATGTGAGTTTGCTAGGATTGCAAGAGGCTATAGCGTCGTGTACGGAACCGGCCGTGGAAACCTCTTCGACTGCTTCGTCCGATTCGACAAATAAAGTGAGTCGTGCGGCGGTGGATGACGGAGGATTTAATTATTCAAATGTCTTGGATTACATCGCCAAATGTGAGTTTTGATTTGATTTGTTTAGATTTTTTGATTAATTTTTGGTTTTTTTTTATTTCTAGCGTGGAATAATATTGTGGACGATTTCGAAAAAGGTAAAATATGTCATTTTAATTATTTAAACGAGATTAATTAATTTTTTTATATTTTTTTTAGATAAATCGAGTGTTGGATATCGTCGTGTAAAGTATTTCAGCGACAAATAATGGTTTTTATCACAATCCTAGGATGATACACGTGAAAGGTGAAAAAAATTATAGAGATGATAAGATATATATAAATATATATATATATTATATATAAAAATTGAAATGGTGGATTCTTCCATTCATATAACTTCATGTTTGTTGCTAATTTACGCGAGCGGAGAAAGTTTTTCACGTTTTTCATGTTGTGCAAAACGTCGTCCATCAAGAGTCATTCTTCATAATCATAAAAACCAACTTAAAAAGTGATGGAAATCCATCGAAATTGTTTGTTGTCGACTTGAATTTGCTGAAATACTTGTTTTTTTTGGTTTGTATCCTTTTAAAAAGTGCGAGAGACGAAATGAACCAAAAACAAAGGAAACGGTGACATAAAAACGAACTGCAGTGAAATAAACAAAAAATTCAATGTGTTTTGTGCACTGATTACAATTTTTAGTTTCGACGAGCTTTAAAATATCGAATTAGCAGTTTTATGGTGTTGAAAGTTGGAAATGAAGGGTTATCATCAGGGTTTGTTGAATGAAACTGGACTGGAAAATGGCTACCATGTGATTTGTTCTGTGAGGTATTTTTGACTCTTGAAAAATATAATTTATAAGTGTACAAAAAAGATTTTTTTTTCTTTTTATTTTTCTTTATTTAAATTCTATATAAAATTAACAAATTTCTAACAAATCTTTAAAAATAATTTGAAATTTAATCAGTTTTTTAACTCTAATAAATAACAAATTATTATAATTAAAATTAAAATTTAATTTTTTTTTCCTTGGTCCCCCCTTTGCGTTTTCTCCTTTGCTTAAAATAGTTTAAAGTTCTTCAAATCAATTTTAACCCATTTAATACAGTGCCTTGCAATTAATTACCCATTTAGAGCTTATTATATGCTTAATTATATTTTTTTGTGTGGATTTTATCCTTTTTTCTCCCCCTAAATTAATTTTCTAATGTTACTAGTCAATATTTTGATAGCAATAATTATTTTGTCACATTTGTTTGAAATCTTATTGGTATTAATTTGCAATAATGCAGTTTCTAATGATAAATGATTTAGTTCACAGTTTATATGTTTATAAAACTTAATATGAAAATTGAAATTTTTTCTATTTTTTATTATGGAGTTTGTAGGAGTTGGGTCATTGTGCAAGAAAGATAAATTGAGCAATACTTTTTTTGAATGTTGTTTGAGATAATTCAAAATGGTGTATTGAGATAAGAATGACAGCTTTTAGTGAGAAGTGAAATATGAAAGTCAAAATTAACACCGAAAAAATAGAGAAAATCTTTAAGTACTTTAATTCTTTATTGTTTGGAATATTTTTTTCTTTTTTTTATGTTGTTTGTAATTAAATTGATTCTTTAATTTGTAGTTTGGCTGTGCACTTGAAAAAAAAATTAAAATATCAGTTTCTAAAAATAAAAAGTGAAAAAAGCTTTAAGGAGTGTGTAGTATTTATTTCACATGTTACAATAAAAAAAAAATGAAGGAAAACGAGGGGAAAAAAACAAATCTAGCGAATTAGTACGCTAAAGCGCTTTAAATAACATTCTATGCTAGTGGCGCAAGAATCGTTAAATGGACCAATCACAGCGTACCACCGTGCTTACTTTCGTTTTTCTCGTCTTGGAGAATGTTTCTTTATTTCGGTTATTCGGTAAGTTTAATTAACAAATCGAAGAAATGAAGGCCAAACGTGAGGATATTCCAGTTATTTGGCAAGAACGAGCCACAAACAATATAAGATTTAAGGTGTAAAGAGCTAACACACGTGATTTGTAACATGGCTGCCGAGGTTTTTGTTGTTTATGATTGTGATTTTATTTTGTTTTAACAGGTGCATTTTCAACGTGCCGGTGACCATTGCGTTTTAAAAACGCTCCATGGCTGAACTCGGGCTATACTTGGATCAAAACAACTAACATTTAAACTTAAAATATGGCACAATTGTAGCAATTATGCAAATTAGCAACTCATAAGCGTAACATGCGGTTTTTTTATTCTCGGCATTTACACCACCTTCTCGAGAGCATGTCCATGTAGTTATCACTCGTCTGGTTATCAAGTTCTGCTTAGAATGAATCACTTCGTCGCCACGTCTGTATGGACATTTTCATTGTATGCATAATTTAACGTGGTATGATTTTATGTTCGAAAACATTATTTAGTGATCGAGTCTATCGATAATTCGCAATATCGTGAAGAAAGATGTTAATAATTCGATTGATTTCAAAATTTTTCATCCGCAGCTGAGAGATAGCAAGGTGACATGACTGTTACTTGACTCACGACAAATGTACAGTGGTGGGGGGGTAGTGTGTTCCTACCTGACTGCTTTATTGTAAGTTTAATATCGTACGTAATTACGATAATTAGACAAAATTAATTTTCATTTCAGTCTCTTTTCTTGCGAAGGTACAATCTGCTCGCATCGACTGTCACGTTTGGTTACTGATCATTTGTCTCGACAACCATTTATGGGAAAAGCGTGCGATGCAAATAAATTCTTTGCGGTTTGATTCAACCTATTGTTTTGTTTCTGCGAATTTTATGCTCTTTACTTCGAGTTTTTCTATTCCTTTAAGTCAGTCGTTTTATTTAATTATTTAATATTTAATTATTATATTAATTTTATTTTCTACATTTTTTCTTCATGTTTCTCCAGCAACCCTCTGTGGAATACAATAAGAAGTTCTTGATTCGAGTGGAAGAAGAGTGCAGAGAATAAATGGAATTCAACAATCCAAGTTGGAATAATCGTAGTCATCGTTTCTTGGCATTTTTGTCATAGATATTGTAAAAATTATTATAATAAAACAATTATTGTTGATTATTTAAAATCTTTTTTTATTTGATTATACAAGAAAATTCCATTATCTAGAATTTATCAAACTTAATCGAGACCAAGGTGAACCAGGGCGAGAACAACGGGCATAACTTCATAAACGTAAAATGTGTATTTTGGAATACATTTAGCAGCTTTACATAAGCATTTAATGTGTATTTTGGATTACATTTAGCTGCTTTACATGAGCATTTAATGTGGATTTTACATCTACTTTCATATCGTTGTCAGTGGCACGTTGGTAGAGCCACTGACTTGGAAGAATGTAGTCTTGTGTTCGAATCCCTGCTCTGCTTATGTGTTTTTTTTTCAATTAAATAAAGAGAATAATGAAACAATTAAAAATATTTTTCTAAGTGTAGTGGGATTGTGAAA
>JAQIXT010000357.1:0-40475 GCA_034700445.1 Stenotaenia linearis
CCGGATACGCGTCATCTCTAGTTAACCCTTCGTCACTTCATTCGATGGAATTATTATCAAACTTCACTTGGTAAGTTTGTTTAATTTTTAATTGTGCGTTTTTTAAATTTTTAATTCAATTTAATAGTTGTAGTGCGTTAAGAAAATGTTGTTTATTTAGTTTAATTGCGTTATTGCAATGGAAAACAATGATAAATAAATAAACGATGCGATTTAATCGGTAGAAAGAGTTTTGCGAGTCACTCATTTTTAATGAGATGTTTGGTGAATTCGAAAATGATTTTATCTAATCTTGCACGTGACTTTGGCAGCGTCTTATCCACTTGTTTTATTTATTCCCCCTTTTATGATGAGCGACATTTACATTTTAAGCATCGAATGCGAGCAATTATTGACTTAGAAAATTGTGCTTTAATAATGTATCTCCCTGGAATTTAACTTCTGCACTTTGGTTTTAAGTCTGACTTTGATTTTAGTGGCTTCATTAATGTTACATCTCGTTATGAACCAAACTTGTGCACAACCTGATTTAAGTTGATTCAACAACTCTTGCTGTTTAGCAAAATAGCTTTAAGGTATATGCATAATTAAGATTGCGGTTTGGAAATGAACTTGTGTTTTGATTTGAGATTTTTCGATTATTCGGGGAAATGGTTTAAGGTTATTTGGTTTGAGGTATCGCAACGGAATTTTGGTAAATAATTGGCTGATGAAGGTTACCCGTTCTTTAAATCCTGATTCGAAATCATTGTTTCCATTCGTGCAAGATAATTGGTCAATTAGGATTCGGTTAATCGGCTTTCTATATTCGCAGACTAGAATTTATGTAATCGCTAACTTTTTCGATTTGATGCCTGATGCGATTGTTATTAGCTGTCAGAAGCTAAAATAGCTGAGAATGTAGAAATTATTGTAATCTGATACATCACAATTTTGTTTGTTAAATGATTTGGTTTTGAAAAGTGGAGATTTTCGAAATGTCTGATTAAAAATCAAATTAAAACAAATAGAATTTTGAAAGATTTTGTCTACTAAATTTCTTAATAATTTCTTTGAAATTTGCATTTTGTAACTCGATGAAAACCATCTGACTTATATTTTTCCATTCATAATTGGCTTTTATGTTACAAGGGTCAGCTTTGACCCTGAATATTCTCTGGAGCATTTATTTTTACATTTCTAATGCTTTTTCAATGTTCGCACATGTTTTAAAATTAAATTAAGAAATTCACCCAGTGTTTTTTTATTTTAGAAAGCGAATTAGTAAAAAAAAAAAGAAAATGGGTAATTTTTCAACTAAACACGACATGAGGGCATTAATTATTTCATTAACGTTTTATTTAATAAGTCCATTGAGGCTTAAAGTTTGAGATTTTCAATGTGATAATGCAAACAAGGGTTTTGAAAATAAAAGCGTGCAATTTATTGCAAGGGCTAAGGATAGAGTTAATTAAAATCCAAGAAATGAGGTGTAAATTTATTCTTACCTGATAGACTTAATTTATTACCACTTGTAACGAGTTTTTTTTTTTCTTTAAAATTTTCCTTCGACCAAATTATCTATCAAACATCTTTAAATATAGTTTTCCAAATCTTTTTATTTTTTCAATCAAGTTTGAATTTATTCAACCGATAGATAACTTTTTTGCGTTTTTTTCCCTTTGTTTTCTTTACCTTGCATGTAATGTAAGGTAACCTCGAGTCGTGACGAAAAAAAGGAGAAAACTAAAAGAAAGGGAAAAGCTCACATAAGAATCTTCCTCTGAAAATCACGAGGGAATTTCTTCTGTCGACTGTATATCTCTAGTTTGTAAGAAAAACGCGAGCTTGGTTGAACGTTTGCTCCGATCAATGAGTTCTTGAAGCCGTTTCAAGAGGCCGGTCTCATAGGTCGTATTGTCAGAATAAATGCATCGTAAAACACGTTTATTTTTTTATTGTTTCTCTTTTTTACCTTTTAATCTGAAACTGGTTGAAATATTTAAACTTGTCACGTAATAAAATTAATTTGCGTCCATTTCGGTCCCAGTGGTTTTTAGGATGGAGAGCTAGAATGTAGGTTGAACCTCGTTATTATGAACTCGTTTATTGTGAAGTTAGCGTTTTTAAGGAATTTTTTTTAATAGTTTGGTTGGATTTCTGTGTAGTCTGTTTAAAAAGAAGTTCGGATATAATGAATTTTCATTAATATGAGTTATTTTATTTGCTGAAAGTCACATTTCTCTCGTTTTAAGATTAATTTCCGGTCTAAAATGGCAAGTTTAATGGATTTATTCACTGATTTGTTCACGACGTTTCAATAATTCAATATTTTGTATTAGATATTCAAAGTGACTTAGGTTTCATAAAAATTCGAAAATTCATACATGGAGTACAGAAAAATCTCTATAAAAAACATTTTCGAGGTAAATTTTGAAGTTTATTATTGTAAGTTTTCAAACTAGATGAATCAGTTATACTTGTAAGGTTTTGTGGTTTAAATTTGATTATTAATTAATTATTTTCTCATTTTTTATACAATTCTTGAATTTTTTTGCCATATCATGTAGTATGACCTCCCAATATTGCGTTCACACTTTGATGGCTCGTTATAACGAGGTTTGACCAATAAATTGCGTTTGTATTCGATTTTTTAATTATTATGCTTGAAAATTGTTGATAATGATTGAATTTAATTGAAAAATGAACACTAAAACACTTTTCTTGATGTCTGAAATGAAAATTATTTTAAATGACTCTGTTTTATGACTTATTAAACGCTCCATTACCTTTTTGTTTTCTAATTTTTATTGTTTTATTAGTGACAGTGTTTTTTTCTACGAGTGCAGTGAAGCTCGCTCTGCGACAATCGTATAAAGAAACGCATTTCTCAAATTTCAGTTGTTAGTGCGTAATATAATCGATACTTAAGTTATTTGATGCTACAGAGCATGATTTTTTCATTTCAGACCATATAACCCACAAGTAGACATATATAAGGACAATAAAGGCAATTTATGAAGTTAAATTTCAAGATATATTAAGTTTCATGACATTGAATTCAAACCATAGATTATTTTATTAAAAGAAAATTATCGAAAATCAATTTTATATTTTTATAAAACAAGTTTTAAAAATAGCCATAAAATTTAACTTTATGAATAGCGTATAAAATTTATAGTAAATTATATATAAATCGATAATTACATTAAAATCGATTTATAAAAAAAATTTCATGATTTATTTCAGTTCGCTATCGGTTTCAAATCACAACTTGAACTAAAATATCGATTATTTTCAAGTCGATTTTACAAAAGCTTTACTTCTCTTCCTCACCTTTCTTCCCAATACAAAAAAAAATAATTAATCCGACTTTAACAAAGAGATTTCATCAGTTTAATTATATCAAATTTATAAAATGTACAATAATTAAATATAATGTAATGAATTATTACACTTAACTGCAAAAAAATCAGTTTTACAACCAAAAAATTGTGTAAATTCATGTAAAATCAATGTAAAAGTTAATTTTACATTGAATTTACATTTTGTAAAACTGAATTTTGTTTTTCTGTTTGTAAAACTCGTTAACTTGTAAAATATCATTTTGATCAAAATACAGCGAACCAATTTGTCAATGCCTAATACACAAGCTTTGTTTACAAGATTCGTATAAGGTGTTTAGTAATGTCAGTTACGACTTTATTTTGTTCCTACAACAGCTAAAAGCTGAAAGGAAAACTCAGCTGCTTCAACTGAAATTGACTTACTGCAGTAATTGACAGAAGGATGGCTGTTAGTTCCTCAATGTCTCTCACTACACCCCAGTCTCACATTAGCACCAAAAACCTCATTTGATGGTAACAGACAAACCAACTTTTATTTTTATTTTTCGCCCTCTTTTGCTGTTTTATTGGAAATTTGTGAGTTTTTTTTCTCTTTTTTTCCTATCATGTCATGTGTTTCATTTGTGATGAGATTTAACGAGTTAAAACAGAATTTTTTTGCCTTTGTCAACAAGTATTTTTCTTAATCCTGTTTTCACGGGTGATTGATTAAATAGTAGTGTGATTAGGCGAAAGGAGAAAGCTTTGAAGAGATTATCAATTTCACTTCAAGCTTACAACACCAGATGTCACTTTTCATTTTTCCATTTAGCACTTTTCTCATATCGATCACTTGTTATTGGTAATCGAAAAGGGCTTTTAGGATGAAATTCTCAATTTTTAATGAGTCACTGTACGGTTCTATCGATTTCGTATTGAATTCGCTGAACTAGGAACGTTTTCTTTAATGTTTTTGTACTTACAATATGGTTTTTTAATAATGGAGTGAGCGATTACAATGAAGTATTTTTTTAATTTTTGAGGTTTGAATTGTGCAGCATCATGAATGAAAAATTACATTTTTAAATTTGATGTTTTTATTTTAATTATAAATCATCAGTGCAATTGATTTCAATTTTTGATTGCGACAAGAAATTTGATTCTAAAATTAAAAATAAATTTTTTTCTGAAAGTGAATTTTTTTTTAAAATTATGTAAGAAGGCTTATATTGCACTGAAGAAAAAAAAACAAATATAAGTTAGATTTATAATTAACATGGAATTTATAAGTTATAAGACATACATTTTGTTTCCGCGAACTCTTATTATTTGTTTTATAGTTAAAATAAACTGATTTTTATTTACTTCAACTGTTCTTCAAATATATTTAAAGTGCGGTTACAGATCTTTACATTGATTTAACTTTGATTTGGACAGAGTGCCTCTAAGGATGAGAGCAATTAAAGAAGCGTTAAGTTCAAGAAGTAAATTAAATTCGATGTTGGTTCTTAATTTTGATTTGTTTTAATTTAGGAGCACTAAAGAATACAATTGAGACAAAATCCATAGCCAATGGGAATACTAGAGTATTACTTCCCCTACTAATCGTAACAAACTTCCTACAAGCTCATAATTGGAAGTAGATATTTTGTTTGAAATAAAAGTTAAAATCTGGTTTTAAATCAATATTGTTCGTCGGATTAGGCTTGAAAAATGAGCAACTGGCAGGGAAAAGATAATCTAGGTCGTATATCGTGTCACATACAACATTCTTACGTGATTTCATTAACGATTTTCATCGTATGAAGAATTTCTTAATTGATTAAATACGTGCTCGGCAACAGTTTAGTCGAAAATAAAAATGGTGGCTTATTTGTTAGACAATTTAATTTGAGTGCAATGTTGGCCATGTCCTGTAAAATTAAAAGGAGTAGTTTAGCGATCACTTCAATTTACCGCTTCGATTAACAAGTGAAATATCCCCGTATGTAGTGAACCGGTCAAAAATGGTCATTTCGCCAAATAAAGTGGGAGGCCATCGGTGAACGAGGACTGGGCCAAACCATTTCCTTTCTGGCTTGTCGGTCACAATCAGAAAAGTGCGGATATAAAATCAATGACGAATTAAAGGGAGTTTACTAATCAAAACGTTAGGCAGGCGTAAAAAATGATTTCTATGCATTACATTCGTGCAAAGTTGATGACTTGATTTCTCTCATCTTTCTAATTCCTCAGATTTATTTGGGTGAACATCCACGAACGGTAAATTACACGGAACAAAGAATTTATTATCACTAATAACGTGTTAGTCTCACGGAAATGACATCTAGTGCTTCGTTCCTGATAGAAAATCCTCGTTGGCTTAAATCTTCTTTGGCAATCACATTAATTATGATATTAAGCCGAGCAAAGCTACAACGTATGGACTTGGGATTTTTCTTTTCTCATTTCTTTTTTCCATCTTCGTTACTTCGTCTGTCTTTTCTCCCCCCCTCCCCCCTTCCACTTTCTTACAATCCATGAAATTGACAGTTCATATAGTCTTCGACTTGACATTACCGAGGAATTGTGAAATGTGTGTGTATCCTTTGTCAGAAGACTCAAAGTAATGTAATGAAAAAAATGAAAATATTTTTTAAAAAATCGATGTCAATTTGACTGCGATATCGATTTGGTTAATGTTTAAATTGAATTTATTAATATTTAAACAACTTTTTGAAGACGAAGAATTTTTTTAAGGAAATGGTTCGGCATAATTTGCGATTTTTTCAATATAATCAATATAACTTCGTTGAAAGGGATCAAAATTAGAATCAACTTTTTTCCCTTGATATTGTTCAAGTGCAGTATTTTGGAGAATTATTAATGGTCAAGGCAAAATAAACTATTTAAATTTAAAATCAATATATTCAAATGTTTTGAAAAAGTCCACAACGTTGGAGAAATTTAAAAACACATGAATTAGCAATACAAAAATATCCCGAGTAAAAATAGAGGCGTCTATCGCCATAGGGAATTTATAATGCACCAATAGAGTGCTATTTTGCTTAAAACTCTTTCAAGGACGCACTGACCATTACTGTATAAAACATCTAAAAAACTTCAAATTTTATATCAATCTCATCGCTATTTGTAGCATGCTAACAATGATGTAACCCACATCTATAAAATTCCATTTATTCACAATATTTTATATCCAACTACAATTTAAATTCCAAAACTCCTTTAATCGATATTTGGAAATTTTTTGATGTATTGTAGCACGAACCAACAATTTAAAATTTAAAATCATGAAATGACGTGATGAATACTGATAATATTGAAAAGATAAATGTGCAGCAGCAGCGCATTAAGTCTTTAACCTGGAGCCGAAACGATGGAAAAGTGAGTAAATTGTAGATGCTTATAAATATGGTAGAGAGATGTTTTTGGCTGTTGCAATTGAAAAATGAGATTAAGCGAATGAACGTTAGGAGAATGGGAAATGACACGAGACTTATGTCGTTGCCTCCATTGGCTTTCATAGGAGCATATCGATCTTTTGCAGATTCAAATGTGGTGTGGGCGGGAATGGGTGGGGCACGGATGGGGGAAGGTGAAATTCCATCTGGTGGAGTGCTTGCGAACTCAGCAGCAGTGGCAGGTTTTCATGTGTCGAGTTACGTCGCTTCTCCGAGTATTCAAGCCGGACTCGCCTCTGCTTTGCATCCGAATTGAACTATTTAACTGCCGCACTACTTTATTTTTATTTGATTATATTTCATCCTTAAAACGATGCAAAACATGCGGAGTGTGTAATCGTTAAAATTCACCGGTAATGTTAAGATCGAGTTACTGTCGACTTTTTATTTGATTTTGTGAAACGATTGTTTTAATGCAAATCACAGCTTGAATTTTTATTCTTTTGATAAACTTTAACTTTTTCGGGAGGATTCTTCTTGAATTACTGCGTTGGTTTTTATTTTATTACTCTCGCCAACCTTTATATATAATACGACACTGTAATGTCCATTTCTTGGACCTTACTGCAGATAATACCCGCCATCGATCTGGCCTGAAATCCAATATGGCCGAAGCAACAAAACAATTTCTTCTTATTCCAACTTGTAAAATATTTATGTCTGAAAATTGCGCGTCACATTTTGGAATTTTATTTTCACATATGATTGAGAAAGGAAAATTTAATATGATGTATAGTACATATTAGACGGGGCTTGTAATTGAAGTAAGCAATCTCCGCATGAGGCTGCTGATCTGCTGATGCATTGCCTCTTTTTGGGAATTGACAGACGCTTCAATAGGCTTAGATGCCTTATAAGATGTGAAAGTCGGGGCTGAGAATAGAAAAGGGAATGGAAAGGACATTCTTGCACATTGATTTCGGGCCAAATCTATTGCCAGAAGAAGATTACATGTATGACTTTACCTTCTGCTCCTTGTAGGTTGCAGTCTAGATCAATTTGTCATTTTTTTCCCATCTTGGTTTGGGTATTATTTATAGTGAGTTATAGTGAGATTAAATCGTGAGGAATTTAGGGTGATAAAAAGAGTGAGGTGAATCCATGTGTTGAAATTGGTGGTTGTTTTAAAAGAGCAAAGTCACTGCGAACGAATTATTAACCTGGTTGGAAATCTCCTGTTGAGCCCTTTGTATCCTACTGGAATTTCACTCGTGTTGTGGTCGTGCGCCTTGGTTTGGTTTGCCAAATGCCAAATTTTTCTAAGTCTTCTCAAACTACAATATGGTTGCATCAACTAATGCGTATCGTATTCTTAAAGTGACGTTATTTCAATACAAATCAATACAAGTTGACAAACGTTTATTATTATTAATCCAGTACAGTATTTATTAATATTAACAACATATTGTGTCCAACTTTTCCTTATTTAGCAATTCTCCCATTTATCTTTTTTCTCTTTTTTCTCTCTCCTTAAAAACAAAACTTATATTAAAAGAGAATTTTTTTTTACCTTTTCTCGCTTTCCTTATTTCTTTAAAACCCACATTCATATTTCAACGCACCTCACATTTTTCCCACCTGCCACAAAAATTACATTTGTTTACATTATTCTTGTTTACACCTGAGGCCTCGCATATCCATCTATTGGATTATTGCCAGCATTACATTAACCATTTACTATTCTCTACGGAATAGAATGCAAAGTCAGTACATGTACTTAAATAATGCTGTGTCATGACCCTTAAAGAAGAGTTACGAAAAAGAGAAAATAAAGTTTTAAAAAAATCTTTTTTATCTCGTGTATTGATGACTTACTCAAGCTTCACTTGTTCTACCCTTTAATAGTGCCGCATCATAGCGTAAGACAGGTTTTCAACATGGCGATGTAATATCACGTCAAACACAGATGTTGCTTCTCACAACAGTCCCGCAAATGCACCGACTGAAAACAGACCCCTCCCTCGTTTCCTCTTCATTGCAACCCTCACGTCAATCAAGGAGAAAAATCTATACATCTAGCAAGTGGACATTGTCGGGACCACATGTACTGTACTGACTGTTTGTTTACTCCATTTGCAGCTGTTTTTGTCTCACTTGGCAGTTGCACTTTAGCTAAAGTGGATTTGCTGGATGATAAATTTCTAAATACAAGTCAAGTAAAACGAATTGAAAACAATGTTTATTAAGTCAAGCAAAAATAACACCAATTTTAATATAAACAAATGTGTTTCCGATACTTTAAATTTACACCTTGACATCATATTAAAGTTTAAAGATTGTTATAAGTGATTTTTAACATTTTATTCATTCAATTGTTTGTTTCACTACTGTAGTTGTTATATTATTAGCATATTTTATTATTTTGATATTCTTGGTTATTGTTGTACTTTAATGAGCAAATCATTGGTTCGATTACATTACACGTGAAGTTTTGGTTGAATTATGAGAAAAGTGCCGTGCCGTGTGAAGTTTACTGACTGATGCACATGTGCTGTCTTCCCTCGGGTACTTTTTCTAGAATAAACACATTTTACTTATTCATTATAATAACATTCTGAGAGTTCCGGGTTAGAGCAGAACTTAATGCTTTGTTCGCTCGTGCGAATATGCGAACTATTTTATTATTTTGTTTCGATTGATAAAACTTGACGTCTAAAAATGCGAACACTCGGTCGCACATATACTCGAATCAAAATGACAAAACGATTCTACGTCTACGTAATGAGATTTCATAAAATTCCAGCGAAATTTAAGTTGAGGAAGAAAAATCAGTTTTCTTTTTATTCTATTTGTCTGATGCACAACGAGGTGAGATCAACTTTAAAGGCAATTTACATTTCTTTTACCTTTGCAGCGTTAACTAAAATTAATCAGCTGTTATATTTTGACTTTGAATTATGCGTTCCATTCGAGTGCAAAACACTGATTAAAATACTAGTGAGTAAAACACTAGCAGTTTGAGTAATTCCTTCGCTTACATTAATAATCCAGAGCTCGTGTAAATAGCCTAGTTGAAATGAGAAATTAATTAAAACTTCCTGGCTCGGAATTTGCCGTTTTTTGTATCAATTTTTTTCTTGTTGTTCTTTCGCGAATAATTATTTCCTTATTGAAAAATAAGGGAAAGGTAGTTGTTTGTGTGCTTATGAATTGTGGGAAATTAAGTTATGTTTTTAGAAAATACTGTATTAATTTTTTTTAATTTTTTGATTTTTGATTTTTTTTTTCTTTTTTAGGTTGCTTGGTTTCACTACGATCGACAAGCAATTCTCACAGTTCATCATAGCGTAATCACACGGAACAATCGCGTGAGTGTGACCCATACAAACCATCACCGGACATGGCTTCTGCATTTGCGTAATGTGAAGGAGCAAGATGCGGGACGATACATGTGCCAGATAAACACCGAACCTGCAAAAATGCAGTTTGGCTACTTGTCAGTCGTCGGTAAGCGATTAAATTTTTAAACAGATTGAAAGTCAATACTCTCAACTAGACCTCAAAGCAAATGCTCTTCGAGTTCGGTCTAGATGTCACTTTATATTTTTCTAAAGTCTTTTGATCTAATAGTGCACCCGCGCATTAGTGAAAAATCTTATTTAACTCTGCAGGGGGATAATAAGGGGCAAAGAGCCCCATTTGTTTACCTTTAGTGTGATTTTTTTTTTTTTTTTTTTTTTTTTTTTTTTTTTTTTTTTTTTTTGAAAAATCGTTTGAAATTTTTAAAACGTGCAATGCCCCAGAAGTACATTTACAGAATTTACACCCAAAATAATATTTTCTCTTTAAAAAGACTGATTTTAGGTCAAGTTATTTGACACAAGTCACGTCTTAGAACTCTCGGAAATGACATAGTGTCTTAAAGATGTTGGTTTCTCTCTATAATATCTTAACTTGCACATTTTTTCGGTAAAAAGAACTCCACTCATTTTATCTGACTTGACATGTTTTAATAAATGAAAACACAATTTTTTAAACCCACAGACGCATGAACAACTAACAACAAGACAAAGTACTTAAAACCTCGGAAAACCCCAAGTACTTTAAGTCGATCTCACTTTATGGGCACTTTTACCTAAAAGTTTTTTTTTAGATCACAAAAGTTTGAAAAAAAACAACAAAAAAAACAATCTAAAGGTGCCCTCGGTCTTCAATTTAAATGAAACACGCCCGACGTGTTAAATTCGATTTTTTTTAAAATAGTATCGTCAAATACAGACGCAAGTGCAGGGTTAAATTGACAAAGATTAGCTACACAAATAATCCATCTAACTCGAAATCCCACTCTGAATTTCCTAATGTTTGGAACATCAATCCTAATGCAAAATTCTTTTCCATCTCCCAAATGACACTACATCACTAAATGATTGAAAAGCTCTCTCGAACTGGATTGAATTAAAATTTTCATTTATTATTTTCCATTTTCAATAAACATTTTCAATCTAACTCACACTCCAAGAAAAATTAGATTTACAAAAATTTACAATACAGTGGATTCCTGTTAATTGAGTCACCTGGGCCTGGAACACTCAGGTCGAATTAAGTTCAAAAAAGGAGTCAAAAGGTGGATTTTGCTTCGTGTGGAAAGAAAAGACAAACTATTACATTTACTAATCAATTAATACTTACATATAATGCTTATTTTATTCTGCTTTGATTTTATAAATTTGTTAATTTAGTACATTATAAATTCAATATTGTTAACTATTTTTATCTTCCTTACCAAGCACTTTTTCCCAGCTTTATCACGAGTTTTGTACCAACTCTTCTTAAAACATCCCATTTTAACTTGACGGCGACCCTTAAACCAGACTTGCACTCACGTTAAACTCAATCAAGCAGTCACAACAGCCTTTTCAGTTGCCCTCTCCGCCTTATAGGCACACGAAGAACATATTCGCTAAAACGGGCGAGTGACCTGTGCAATTGTTTGTTTTTCTTTCGACTCTTAAGACTTAATTGAACTTGTAAATAAAGTAAAACTAACAAATTTGTTTGCTTGGAATTGGTGCGTTTTATAAAAGTCATTGCAGCGTTGCAGTGATAAATATCTTTTGTTGAGGTAACTGGTTATGCCAATAAATCAATCAACACGCAGTTAATGGGCAACGATATTGCTTGCTCGTGCATCGAGATAACTATTCTTTGATCATCAAACATCGTTTTAGAGAATGTGTGTCAGATTGGAAATCGACAGCCTTATCTGTCTTCCCTTGTTCTGAAAAGGATATCACGAATATTTGAGCTGCTTTCATGCCATTTGCAATTTATAATGTATTTTGAAGTTGAAAATTGCATTTTGTCATTTTGTCATTTTTTTGTGAAGTTGAATCGGACTTTTGTTTCAACTTTAACTTTAGGATTTTGCAGATTTATTGTGAAGTTTTTAATGAATTTTTATTTATTTCTGTTAAATCCGTTTAGTTTTTTCTTAGATTTCTGCAATTTCGCTTGAATTTTTGCAGATTTTGCTGAGTTTTTGTAGTTTTGAATTGAATATTTATTGTAAAATACTCAATAAAACTCAGCATTTTTTAAATTTCCCAAAAACAAAAATACCAAATCTCAATTTTCCCAAACAATAATTGATTTTGTTATTTGATTTCAGTTCAGCCAAAAAAATAAAAAAACATTTTAAAAAAACCACAAATGGTCATAAATGTATTTATCAAACTCAGTTTCATCCCACATACGTTTTTGGAGCAATTTCCAATTTGATTTCCACATTTACTAACCTCTACCTCTCAAATAAAGCTGTTCCGATATCCATTTCTCATACCCCAATAATTATACGTCACTACAACACATCGATACTTTTCTGAGTAAACACAAAAGAAAAAAAAATCGGAAAAAACATTTTGCATTTTAAGTGCTCTGCTGCTTTGTTTTTGTTTTTCATGCCATCTAACCTTTATGTGAGCCAAACCTTTAATGAAAAACGTTCACTTGACTGTACCTAATTAACACTGACAACACAAAAGTTAATTAACCTTATATTTCACCAAGGTCAAACTAGATTTTTCTTTTCCCCTTTTCTCTCATTATTTTTTCCTTTTCCCAAAAGTGGTGAATCTAGAATCACTCGAAAGTATTCTGCCTGTTATTCGGTGCAAACAAATGCAATTCTGCACATTGCTTCGAGTGAATGAAAGTCGTAAATTAGAGCATTCGTTTTAATGGCGAGCATTTGCAATTCACTCTTACCATATGCTGGAAAATTTAAGCCAACATTTTTTTCCACATTTGATTCCTGTAAGTAACAAATTAAGCCACTTTGAATAATTTTTCTGCTACTCTTGCACCTCAGGTGGTGGAAGTTAGTAAAGCTGATTTCATGAGGAGTGCTAGGGCTTTTCTCAAATCCTAGGAGCTTTCTTCGGTGCACTTTACTTTTCCTATTTTATAAGCTTAGGGTACAATTTAAAATTGCGATTTACACCGTAAAAAACCGAGAGGGTACTTAGAACCCGAGTGTAAATGTAAGATAGAGCTGGGGAAAGTTTCTTTTAACGTTCGTTGTTGAGTCTAATTGAGCTTCTGCGTAAAAGTAGCGACAGATATTGTAATTTAGCGTGTTAGATGGTCTTTTTAGTTGGTGGGTATTTTAAATAAATACTATTAATTATGTTGGATTATTAGTGCCCGATTTTAATTATAGGTTTAGCCAATTATAGGTGAAACTCATTAAGTTTCCCACAATTATTGGATGGCATTGCTGGATTTTTTTTGATATTCAAAGGATGGGTTTATTCGTGCAAACGGTTTGGAAGTTGAAAGTGTTTTTGTGTTTTTTTGTGTTTTTTTTAAAAGTCGCTCCGAAATGTATCGATTTATTTAAGCTATCTTATTGCCATTTTGAATGGTTTAAAGTAGCGCTTCCGGTTGAGTTAATGCTCAGTCTAGATCTTCATGTCTGTGTGGGTGTTAATTGGGTGCATTGACCATAAGAGCGTGATTTTGTGTGTCTGGAAGTGCCGATCTGAGCAGACTAGTTCTTAAATTCCAAAATTTTAACAGAACTGGAAATCATTTTTAACCTTCTTAAATTTGTCTTTTTTAATTTGAAATACAACTTAAATATTTAAGAATATTTAAGTTGTATTTTAACGCCATTTGGAGGGGTTTACAATGACAATTTCGGTTGTATTCTATACTTACAACTTGAAGAACCCAGAAATCTAGAATTTCTCTTCGTGTTTTCTCTTCGTGTTCAAAATCCTTAATTTCATTATCAAACCGGAAATAAGACTTCATAGTTCTTCAATATTAGAATATTAATTTTCTTCTTTACTTATAAAATTACTTATAAATACATTTAAAATTAATTAAAATATTTTTCTTTATTTATAAACTTACTTATAAAATACATTGAAAATTAATTTAATTAACTAAAATCACCAATGCACTTCTCAGAAACACATTTTTACATCAATTTAACCATACATGGCGGCAGCACAATCCAATAGTCAAGGGGTCTAAGCGCCACACAAGCGACTAAAATTAATACACCGCTGAAGCAAATGCTGCGCTTCGAAATCCAGATTGACAATGATTACAGTGTTTTCTGTTATTAAAAACGAGATTTAAATGAACAGGCCGTGAAAATGCCGTCAATCTCATTCATGAACTTATAATTATTTTGAGTTGACGAGGTGAGTGTGATTAGTTTTCGCACGAAATGATGGCTTTCTTAATTGTGAAAATGAATGACGTGTTTTAATTAGGAAACTTTGACTCGTCACGGCTTACACGAGAGAAAAAAAAGCTTGCATGAGATTAAACATTTTGGCCTTTTGATGATAATTATAGATGACTCTAGTAATGGCGTTATTAATGGTTCTCTTAGCTTCCTACTCTTGTTCCAACTAATAATAAAGCGGCTTTTTATAAATCTTATTTTGTGTTAAGGGCGAATGAAATTGATGTAATAATTAAATTCTTTTTAAATTTTTAATTCAATTTCACTTTAAATTTATTATTAAAGTATTTTCTGAAAGGATTTAACATTGCAGAGGGAGAGTGGCTTTAATGGAAAAGTTGGTTTGATGGAAATCCTAGAAAGATTGACCGATTAGACTTTTAATGCATACTTCATGGATTATTGGATGCAAGAAACTGAGCTAAATTCTTGGAATTCACTACTGGAAAATCAATGAAAAGAAATTCTTTTAGCAAATAAATAAATTTTTTTTTTGTATTTATTTTTATATTTTTTTATTTATTTATTTTTTCAGTTCCGCCTGACATTATTGACTCGGAAACCAGTTCCGAAGTCATAACCAGAGAGGGACTGAATGTGACGCTGACATGTCGCGCTAAGGGAACGCCTACGCCAACCATCAAATGGCGGAGGGAAGATTTTTCAAAGTTCCAAGTTGCCAAAGGAAAAACAGGTATAAAAATAATGATGAAATTTAAAGGAATAGTGTGGGATAAATCTAAAAAAATTTAAATAAAAGTATTTTCAGATAGAAACTATTTCAGGTTAGTTTCAAAAATTTAGTGCGATTAGTTAGGAATGAGGTAAAATGAATCTGTTTTGATGTAACCTTATCGTCCTAGATGTAACGCACCTATAGAACGTGCAAACGTCAATCAAACATGATCTCCACAGGAGATAAGCATGACGTCAATGTTTTATATTAAAAATGGAGTGTCATTATTGGGCGTTAAAGATCAAGTTACAAAAATGGATTTAAGTTAATTCTCAGAACATGGTATCGACCATTATTAACTGGATCTATTCTGAAGTCATGGAACAATGACGTCATCACAAAACGAGTCAGTGAGAGATTTTTATATCTCGCACAGATCGCGTTTGATGAGATTACATTTTGACATTTATTTAAGCTGTTTAGATCGGCGCATATAAACCCCAAATTATTCCTCACTATTCCTTTAAAGTTTTTTAAAATCTTTTTAGATTTTTTGCATTTTTGAAAAACAAACAAAAGTTTATTACGCGACGTCGTAAAGTATATTAAGCAATTACAAACACCTCGCAGGAAAACATTCTTTATGCATTTGGGGTTGTGAAATTAATTTATGCGAAGTGTGATAATAAAAAATAGTCCTCGAAAGAGTGGTTGGTGGTGAAGGTGATGATTATCTGTAATTATAATGAAGTTGCAGATGGGGTTAGAAATTAATTGATTTACACAATAATGATTCGTGCATATGGTGGGAGTTGGGAGCAAGGAAGAAAATCTTAATTATGACAAGATATTGGAAATGCATTAGTTCCAGTTTTTTTTGAACTTGTTCCAAATGTAACTCGCTTTAAAACTTATCGATTTAACTATAAATTTAATGGGATAAAATAATTTATTCTGTGTTTTTTATTTACTGTTTTAGTAACCGAATTAATCGGAGATGTTTTGGAAATCTCTCGTGTGAGTCGTTTGCACATGGGGGCGTTTCTCTGCATTGCTTCCAATGGGGTTCCACCTGCAGTAAGCAAGAGGATTACACTCAAAGTGGATTGTAAGTAATATTTAATTAATTTAAGCATCATTTATTTGTAACAATCTCTGGAAAAAAATTAGAAATTTATAAAATTTATAATTGATTATAAGTGTTGCATAAATGGATTTATTATTGATAAATATGAAATAAACATAATTACAAAGTGGCACTTTTAGAAAATGGAATATTAAACTTTAACAATCAATAAATTTCTTTTTTTCCAGTGACGGTCTAGTTTTAGCTAAACATTATTTGGCGTAAAAATTGATTTTTCATCGATTTTTGGTGGAATGTTATTACCATATGCTAATATTTTTACATTTTTTATTGATTTTTAATGGTTAAATGATTTTGAAGGGTAGATTTTTCATGATATTGACATCGGTCAGTTTGTCAGTCAAATGATGTAATGTTTTGATAACGTAACGAACCGTGGCAGCGTCCAAGTGTAATGAACTCTTCTCTAGTTACCGCGAGTATTTAACAAATTTTATTTGGTCAACTTTAATATCCAGACTACGCGAGACCAAAAGTCCACTATAAAACGTTAATAACGTAGCATTCTCGTAAGTTTAATGTCGATTTTATATCGGCGAAGATGGAAAAATAAATAGCGTTTTAGTGCATATCACAATATTTTAATTTCAACTTAAAGTAAAATTCAAACGACATCGCATTTTAAATTATGTGTCATCAAAACGCAGTAAAATCCAAAGACGATCCTATAACTGATCACTGATTCACAGTTTCGGCTATACGAAATTTTTTACTCGTAAAAAGGGAAATGGGTAATTTTAATATGATTTGTACACATAGTTTATTGCTTCATTACCTCTTGAAATGCTGCCATTAATTAAACTAAGAAGTTCTAAAACTGACTTATTGTGTGATAGAAGCCATGCAAAAATCAATATTCTCATTTAATTTCCGCCTCTTGCTTATTACATTATGTTTATTGTGTACTGGAGAAAAGTAATTTCGTGTAACTTGAGGAAAAATTTTAGTAAGGCATAAATTTCTTGGATTATTTGAGAAATAATTCAAAACGTGTCGAAAGTAACAAAAGGTAATGCTTTTTCAATGCGTTTTAGGGTTAGGGGGTTGTTAGGAAGTTGGAAATGATGCTTGGAACGACTTATTGAATTGTATAACGAATTATTAGGGGTAAATAAAGGAGCTGTTGGAGCTTGAGTGTCGGCATTGAGCACTGACCAGTAAACCTGTTTGAACATGCCAACTAATCCAATGACACAGCCTATAGTGTGCCGTTCATTTCGCTTCGTTTATCTGATGTTGGCCCAACTGAGCAGAAATAAATTTAATTTGTTCCTTGGTCACTTACCCACGTTTGAATAATTTTACAAAAGCGTGTAAATGGAATTACTATTTCTAATTGACAAGAATATGAAAAGTTTGAATGTATCGGATAAACCTGCGGTTAGTCAGCATGAAGGGAGTAAAGATTGAGTTTGGGTTTTGAGGGAAATGAAATTATAAAAGTTTTGATGAAATGGGATCGGTGAAATTTCCTTCGCGAGGCGTGACGTCATTTGACGAAACTCGCTTTTGTTGACATAAAAATGGCGTCGCTGGGAATCGGCTTCGAGCTCTTTTCTCATCAACAGATGTTATCAATTCATGTTTGCAAACAGTAAATTGATGCAAATAGGTAAGGGTTATTTGCAAGTATCGCACTGAATTCCCAGACGAACTTATCTTCACATCGTTTATTTACATTTTCCCTTAAAATTCAACTGAATTATTTGAATAATTATTACGTGTGGTTGAAATGAGAAAATTTACAACTCGCTACATTATTAAAACCCATAATCGCCTTCGATTTGCCCGAAATGTGTGTCAAGTCACAAATGGTTTATTTCCCCTAAGAATAAATACGTGGTGTCCACACAGTCATAATTCACATCACTAATTATGCGAGTAATTAACTAATTACCTGATACTTTATAATTAACGCGTTACATTAGTGTCCAATGTGGTTAATATTGATTTAACTTAATTATTTTTATTTCAATTCCTACTAAAGCACTAAACTAATAAAAATAAACCCTAAAAATGTGGTTTTGCTGATTTTAGAAGAGAAATATAAAAAGTAGATTTATTTTTTAAATTTGTTTTCAGTTCCTCCAATGTTGTGGATTCCTCATCAACTGGTTGGAACGCCTCGCTCGTATGAAACGACGCTCGAGTGTCATACAGAAGCCTTTCCACGCTCAATCAATTATTGGATGAGAGAAGATGGTGACATGATTTTTCCCAATGAGAAGTACGAGACTAACAATACGGAGGAATTGTATTCACGACACATGCAGCTGCGAATTAGAAACCTGTCTAAAAAAGACTACGGATTGTACAAATGCATAGCAAAGAATCCGCTTGGAGAAACTGAGGGTGTCATCAGAGTTTATGGTGAGTTTTAAGAAGCATTAGAAAATTGATTTTTTTTTTTGATTTTTTTTTCGGTTAAAAAAAATTGAATTTGGAGAAACATTTTTTTTCTCGCAATGTTTTTGTACTTAGAATGCAATAAGGAGAGAAAAGTTTGCTGACTCGAACTTACAAATTAGTTTTTGCACAAATCTCGTTGACGTAATGGATGTTCACGTCTGTCGAAGCAGACAGTTCATATAAAAATTCACAATGTGACAGTTTGAAGGAAGGAAAAAAGTCAAATTAAAACCACCCGCTAATTTAAGGTCTGGTTTTTTTTCGCGCATTTATTGAATCTCGGTTGAGGTTAGGGACAGCGAGTGGGGGAAAAAATCGTTAAATTATAGTTTTAATGTCCATTTGGACGATGCAGTTTGCGATCAGTCGTTAATGGGTGGCGTAATGTGAAATGGTGTGTCAATTATTTTCAACATCAATTCTGCATTTTGTGTAAAAAACGAGGTAATGTAATGGGACATTGTCATCTTGAATAATAGGTGTTGGGAGGTTCGGTTTTGTTGTTTGGATTGGGGAGAGAAAGAAGGGATTACGGTATGTTATTGTGGAAAGTTTTATGGGATTTTGAAATGTGGAATTGAGGAATATTTAGGAATTTCGATTGTATTTGAATAGATTTTAATGGGTTTAGGAAAGTTTTGATGAATTTAGTGTCTTTGTTGGGATTGTTTATGGATTTTGATGGATTTTTAAGTAAATTTCAATTGATTTTAGTGGTTTTGAGTGTGGTTTAACTTGGTGTCTTTAAATTAAATTGTTTTTTTCTGATTTTCTAGTGATTTGATGGAGTAATTCGATGAATTGACAGATTGTAAATTGATTTTAGTTGCTTTCAGTGCAGTTTACTAGATTTTAGGGAATTTTAGCAAATGATATTGTAGATTTAGCTGTAATTACTGTAGATTTAGATAGAATGTAGATTTCGTTAGATTCAATGGATTTTACTCGATTTAGTTGATTTCTTTCGATTACAATGGATTTTACTCAATTTCAGAGGATTTTATTAGATTATAGTAGCTAATTTAAAATTGAGAACGTTTTCTTTGGTTACGTGCTTATTAACGTCACTTTCCATTGCAGTTTATATTGCAATTGCTGTTTATAGTGATATAATCAAGTTTTAAATCGAAGGAAATTTTTATTTTTATTTTTTCGTTTACCAAACAGTCGACTCCATCAATCACAGTACGTTAAACAAACCATTAGTTACTCATCGAAAAAAAATATAAATCTTTTATATTTGTAAGTAAAACATCAAACATCCTTTTAAATTAATGAAATACCAACACAACCGCATACCATTAACTTAACCTTTCTTGTGATCTCCATAGTGATAAACTTTTTGAAAACAATTACTTCAGCAGCTTTGACACCAGATGTGAGCGCTTTAATACACTTTAATAATCTCACCATTTGTCATTCCCTGTGTACATAACACGCTGCTACTTACCTGCAACTAAAACCCGCTATATTTCAGTAGTCGCATGCATAATATTTATGATAAATTTTAATGATGGATATTTTATTCGTGCTAGAGAATGCGGTTGTAAAATTTTGACGGTTTCGGTTTTATTTTATAAATTATTCATTCGGAAAGCATCGGTTACTTTGAAACATTAGGTCGAAATTGTTTTAAGTCAAGTTCACCAGCTGTCAGGCAGTCATTTTCATGAGCATTTCCTGTTTGCATCGTGCAAAATTTATCTGCTGAACATTGGAGTCACGTTGTATGCACTTGACCAAGCTGTTGCCATAATGAACTTCATATCTCTAAATGTAGTCGCAAGTGGCTAATTTATTGACAGCTCTTCATATATCTGCTTATAAAGAGATTAAAGAAAATGTCTTCAAAGTGTTTGCTCTGGGTCACTCAAATTTGATAATACGCAGAGTTTGAAAGTTACTAAAATGAAAGTTCACGAAAAAGAATTTATGGTGAGCAGTAAAGGTAAACAACATGTGAATAGAGCGTAAATAAAAACATCTTCCACTCAAAGCATAAAATTGAAAGCATCCAGTGACCCTTTTTGCTAGAAATATATAGTTTTATTTGATTTTTTTTTAGTTTTTTTTTTTTATTGTAATTTAAGTTAGAAGGTAAATATTTTTATATTTATGGTTTTTCTTTATATTGTTGGTATTGAAAAAAATTTTCGATTTGGATGAATCTTTTTTGAAAAATAAAAAACAGGTAGAAAATGAAAGTAAGATCAAAGAAAGGGAAAAAGGAATTAAATGAAAGTGCAGTTCTGTTTTAGCTTTGCTGAAGCAATCAAGGTTGCCAAAGTGACCGCACAAAGACATTTTATGAACTGATTTTTTAAAGAAAAAATTATGATTGTTTTTAACATAAAACTTTGCATATAAAAATCTAAAATAATTAAATTTATTGTAAATATTTAATATAAATTGTTTAAAATTGTAAATTTTAGTCTTTACAACAAATTTAATTTTTGTAAATTATTGTAAATATGATTTTCCTATAGTACAGTATTACTTCGA
Organism: Stenotaenia linearis; assembly: GCA_034700445.1. Classification (NCBI taxonomy): domain Eukaryota; kingdom Metazoa; phylum Arthropoda; class Chilopoda; order Geophilomorpha; family Geophilidae; genus Stenotaenia; species Stenotaenia linearis. The sequence continues at coordinate 21,200 of JAQIXT010000357.1, forward strand.
CGTACATATTTGCTAAACGGCTTTTACTTCACAGTTTTTTGTAAAATTTGTTATCATGTACTCACAGTAAAGAGATTCCCAAGTTATATGGGCATTACTCGTTAAAGAGTTGATATTAGCCCATAACTTCTCAAGGTAATGATAATCTATAAAAGAATACTCTGAGGGCCCAAAGGATGAAGCTGAGCAAAATCCAATCTATTGAGTAGAGAGACGAGCGTCCACTTTTGTTGCTGACCTTTGAGATCTCTGGGAAAAGATGAATTGATATTGCATTTGGTTAGGCTTTGTGCGCACTCCAACTTGAAATGATGAGAACTCGGCACTCTTTAATTTTATCAACGGACACCGCCATTCCTAATACCCCAGTCAAGCAAACCAGGTTGCCATGGTTACATAGTTGGAATAAGGAATCACGATGCGTTTTTTTATTCTTTTCTTCACGGTTTTGGTCTGTAATGTGAATTTTTTTTTACGATTAAATAACGTTAATTATCCACGTCCACAAACATTTAAATACAAAATGAAATGTAAAATATATTTTTTTGATTTGGCAATTTTATTTCTTTGAATTTTTTTCCACTTTTGTCACCTGTCACACAATACTTGGCATTTATTGGCGGCTGGGAAATTTACAAATATTTCATGCTCTCACTGACAGCCAGAACAGTCACGTTGCGATCAGTGGACGATATCCTAGCACTGTTGTATATTTTTTTTTACTGTTATTATTATAAACTTTCACATTTTCTAAGTTTTTTTTTTATCACTCAATTATTTAGAGAAGTTTTCACTTTCTGAATACAGTAAAAGACGCTGAAAGCTATGCATTGCGGGCTTTCATGCTGCACGGGGCAGCTAGCATTAAAAATCACAATAATGGTTTTCATTGCGGGCTTTCGTGCTGCAAAGGGTAGCTTTGATGTGGCTTTGATCTCAATAAGGTTAAAGCTTGCTGTTACAAGTTCAGTGCGAATTTGGTATTACAGGGAAATTTATTTTGTGTCTTAAGGTGAGAAGTTGTAGAAATTTCTCAGATCAAAAAGTTTCTAGAAAAATAACTATTATTCTAGAGGTTATTTACTTTAATGGTGAAACTTCACTAGAAAAATTTCAGAAAACAAAGTGATTTTTGAGAAAATATATAACCACATTTTTGTAAAATTAAATGGCAGATAACAAGATATTTAATTATTTGTTGAGACCAAATTTAGTCTTGAAAATTCTTGCAATGGAGTTTTACTATAAGAATAAGTAACTTCAATTTGCACTGTTAGTGAAGATGTCTGATAACAATCAAAAGCAATGACTGCCAATAAATTCATTGGATAAAGAGATTTAACTATTTGTTGTGACTGGGTCTAATAGACCAATACTTACTAAGCCTTTTTGGGTGTGCAGTCATGTGTGTTCTAAATGCAGCACACAATTTGTGATGTTATTAGTTGTCAATATTATTTTTGGTGATGACCTTTTCTTGGGGTTACTGCATAATAAAATTTTATGAAAATGAGAAAAACACAAAGTTTTATCAAACTCAAGCCTTTTGAAAATTTAATAAAAACACATTTTTCTGGCAGATAAGAAAAGTTCTGGAACACATTTTGGTGATTAATTTCCCAGAACTTCCACTGGTGAAGACGGAACATAAAATTTCATTATTTTACTGCACAATACCTTGAATGAAAGTTTAAAAAGAGAAAAGTCGACTTCTCTGCAACTCTAATTCCTTTTTGTTTTTCATTACTTGATATTGAGTGACATTAATTGGTTGTTTGACTTTATATTTTCAGAAACCGAAGCACCGTCAACTCTTCCTACAACAACTGTCAATGCCATTTATGAAAGAATTGAAGGTGAGGGTAATGAGTTTTCTTTTTAACTTTCTTTTATTGCTGCCATTATAGAAAAAGTGTCACGAATTGGAAAAATAACTTTTTTTTAACTCGTGAAAACTATTTCTGATCAATTTTTTTTTTTTACTCAATTAACTTCCGGAAATAAGATTGGGTAAAAAATGTTCGGTCCTGCCAATAGATGTCATTTTAATCAAGTGTTGGTTAATTAAAATGTTCACTAGGGATCCATAAACCACGTGAACATAATAAAAAATGAATGAAGGGGGTGGTAGAGGGCAGTTGTAAACTCAAAGCCCAACACCTGCGTCTTTTAATGAATAGCAATCTCAAGAAATTAATTTCACAGCTAAATTTTAAGTGCAGCTTTATTTTTAACTTATTTGTTTTCTAAGAAGGTTGTTTTCTTCTTTAGATTGTAAACAATGGCGCTGCAGGTGTAAAGAAAGGATTAATTTAATGGTGTCTTGGTGGGTGGATATAGAAAATTATAATAGGATTTTGCAAAGAGTGGAGTAAATATTTTGGGTGGATTAAAAGATGATGGGACTAAGAAGTGATTTACAAGTAGTTTGTTGAATGGGATTCTAGTTCTCTTCAGAGGATGTATTAAAGTGAGTTTTTTTTTTGTTTGTGTTTCAGACGTCAAGGAATGGGATTTGTAGCTTAGTTTGAATTTGAATGTTGGGTTTTAAGAGTGAAATATTGTAAATGAAAAGGAAATTTATTCTGTGATAAATCAACAGTGTGGTGCAATTGTGGTTAGTTATTGAATTATATATTTTGAAATTTATTTTTATAAATTGTAAGAAAGATTTGGAAATTTTGGCTATGTTATTAGTATAAAGATGTCCCCGTGGTGCTTTCAGAAATAAAACAGGGTTTTAGGACGTTATGCAGGGTTGCCAGATTTTGAAATGGCACGAGAGGGTCAGCTCCCGGTGGTCCCTCGACCTCATTCCATTTTGGCTTCTGTGCTAGTAACAGTGGTTAATCTAGAAATATTTATATTAAAAATATAAACTGTGGCTGAAAACAGCAGAAGTTTTTTTTAAAAATTGCAAAAATCTTAATTGCTGTTGTTATCAAATTTGCCCTGGCGGGACACTTGGAGATCATTGTGGGACGGGGACAATCCTGCCCAAAACGAGACGTCTGGCAACCCACAATGTGTTCAAAATGTCTGGTAAGAACCAGACATTTGTTGTTTAAGAAATATTTGACTCAGTTGTTTAAGAAATATATTTGAAGAGGACCAAACTGCTTGGACATCTTATATAATAAAATTCTAAAGCTGATTTTTAATATGTCTGTTCGCATTCTTGAAAATGTCAAACTTAAAGATGCTGTGTATTATTCAAAAAGTATTGATCATAAATACTTGTATACTTTTTAGTACGGGGGGGAGAGTTAACATTTGAAATTTATTTTTATCCTTTAACTTAAATTTAAATTATCAATAAACAATCACGGATTTGGTTGAATTTTTACATATGGTAAGCATACAGAGGAACATCATTATTTCATTAAACAAACTTTCAATGACGAATTGGTAAAGAGATATTGTTGCTTGAAGTTCGGGTTTCACGGTGGGATTTAGGTCAGCGAACCTATCTGACTTCTACAATGTAAAAACAACTTCAACCAATAATATTATTGAAAATTTATATTTTAACAATATAATAGAATATTATTACTCTACTTGTAAAATTCGACCAAATTTGTGATTATCTTATTCGTGTTGCAATAGTTCATAGCATTAGAAAAGTCATCAGTAACAGAGAAATCAGAGATTAACTATTTCAGAACAGCCAACAAAATACAATTCAATAAAATCACTTTAATTTCAGCGCTTAAACTAGCAATTATCAACATTAACTACATTAAACTCAACAGTTTTCTGAAACTCCTTTGTAAACTTGATTCCAAAGTGGAAAATCAAACTTTTTGTATGCGGTTTAATTCAGTCAGTTTGTGTCAGGCGGAACCTCAAGTAAAAAGGAACTTTCATAAGTTTGTTCAAAGTGAGGTAAGAGGTCATCCCTGATGTGCACCCGCCGAGCCTGGCAGGGTCGAGATGAAGTGACCTCGATAGTTGTATACCGGGTGACATGAACTAGCTGAAGAACGATTCTTTGCCTAGGACGTGACAAGAATATCCGAGATAATATATAAAAAAATCCACTTTTGCCTTTATCAGCGGAAGTTCGTATAGCAGGAGTCTTGAAGTAATAAGACCATGTGCCACGTAATGTCAGAATCGGCGTGTACGAATTCTGCCGTATTATGATATGCTTGTCAATTTTCACTGCCAACTAAGTTCACCTAAAGATGACAGTTGAAAAGTGTTGATTGAAGAGAGGAAATGTGAGCTTTGCTTTTCCTCTGACAGGTTAAAGAAAAGAATTGTCAACAAAAAATGAAAAAAATGAGATGAATTGACAGGTCTTTTTAAGATACATGATTGTGCAAGTTATTTGCATCTTCCTTTAGCTGTTATTGCTTTGAACTCAGGTGGTAAAAGGAAATCTAATATTTTTTCAACAAATTCGAGCGTAGTTATTCACTTTTTTTCTGTTTTTTTTTTGTGAGGTGAAAAAAAGTTTTATTACTTTATAAAATGCCTTTCTGACATTTTATTTAATTGTTGGATATAAATATTGAGGTGTTGTGTAAGCACTTAAACTGTCAACTGAGATAATAGATTGCTTTAAAGTCTAACATCAGGGTGTTATGTGTGCTTTGTAACAGAATTTAAGCAATTTTTTATTCTGTTTGTCTTGAAAGCTTTTATTTTTATAAATAATCAAAATGTAGAAATTGGTCTGCAATTTGATCCATTTTAAGTGCACCGTATGCTCAATTAAATATAGTACCGCGATCGCGAGTCGGGAGTTATAACATTAAGTTTGAATATTTTTCTGTGTTTGCGCAAGAAGTGACTAAATATTTAAATTCACTTATTCACTTAAATTGCACGGCTATTGTCGTCTGAAAGCCACCAATTTCGATCAAATTGGGTATGAATTAAGCAGGAAGGTGTGAATAATTTAATGCTGAGGGCCGATGAGGAGTTGTTGATAACAAATACCGATAGTATCTACCTCGTGGCCATGATTGAAGCTGTTTAGAACCGTTTTGCTTTTGCTTTTATTGTGGTAAAGTAGGCTGATGCATGATTTGTTGAGGAAAATATATCAATCTGGGAGTTATGTTGATTAGATTTAAAGCCCGCAATGCTAAGCTTGGGTTCATTGACAATTAAGATAAACAAAAAATAAGGTTATCTTAATTATTCAACAAGTTATCCAACAGAAAAAGAATAATCTTTAAGATATTCAACAGTAAAGTCAACAACCTATCAAACAACTAATTTTAATCAAATTAATCAGTTTTTCTTGATGAATCGATAAGAGTTCAATACATTTCTAATATTATTTTTGGGACAATAGCCGAGTCTGAATTATATTTTAAGAATTGATGTACCATTATGTGTAGGGATGACTGAATTTGTGAAAAAATGATTGCCTAGGGTCCAGAATTATTGATTTTATCGTGTTTTTTATGCCTTATAGGCCTAACACCAAGTCTAACCCTTTTAGAACGTGCTCGAATGGATTCTTACACATTAGAAACATTTTCAGACCCACTCATAGTCGCAACACTATTAATCAGCAATGGAACAGAATTCATATCCTTAAATATTTATAGCATTTATCAGTAAGATCAAGTATATGCAAGTGAATTTTTAACTTACAATATTAGAATTTAAATTGCTTGTGACAGTTTCATTTTTCTCCAATTTTGCTGCATTTTTTATGCATTAGTTTTTCAGTTTGCCAAGTAAAACGATCCGTTAAGTTAGTATTGGAGCCTCTTCACATCACTCGACCTTTCCCAGAGACATTTTTTGTAATATATAAAAAAAAAATCCTATTGAAAGTATCATCACTCAGTTCCAGCACGATGGATTTGTGGAATATAACTGGAGCAATCGCAAGCAGCTAGATTAGAAGTTTGAAGCAATAATAAGGCAGTAGTGGCTGTGCGGTATTAAGTGTTGGGTTTTAGTGAGTGTGGCAAGGGGAAAAAGTCGATAGGCAATGTGCGTAGTGACAAGTGTGAAGGTCGTCACCTTCAACTCAGCGGAAAATGAGTTTCGCATCCAACCGAGTGGAATCGCAAAGACATTGCTCTAACTTAGCACTTTTTCAGTATCTTAACAGCTTTTATTTCCTAAGCCTAATACTCGAGAGTGTGTGGCCCAATCCTGCCGGAAATGTTATAAGGTATGACAATAAAGTGTGTAGAATAGACATTTTTGCAAAAATATACAATTCATTTTTTTAAAATTAAACAAAAACTGAAAAATCGGGTGAAAAGTCTGGAACATCGGACACAGCTATATAAATTATATATAAGTTACCGTACGTACAACATTTTCCGAAGAAAAAAATCAGATTTTTTTTGTATTAAAATAAAAATATAAAAAATTAATTTTTTTTATGTTTTAATATTATATCCTTCATTTGTCATTGAGGCTAGAGTATATGATGGTTGATAAGAGGCAAGAAGCCTATTTCTGTATGAAAAGTTTGAGCCCAGCTCTAATCAAGAGCTCCCCAGGCTCCGTTTTGCAAGTAGTGTTTCCTGTGGGAATTCACACGTCCAAATGATAAGGCAAATGGTGGAGTGTATGTTGGCAAAGATTAAGCTCATCGTCCCACCGCAATATTGTTTTTTAATGACCTGTTCTATGACTGATAATTTTCCATGGCTGCCAACTTGGAAATGAATCCAATTTGAATGTAGTTTTTAAAGAGAGCAAAGGAAATGGAGTGAATTTTTTTTCTTCTTAGATTTTATTAGTATTTCTTTTATTATGTGTAAAATCTTGGGTAAATTATGGTTTGAACTGCGGGTTGGTAGAAATTGCGAGGCAATTTAAAGAAAGCAGGTTACTTGCATTAAATATTTTATTGCGAAATGTAAATAAGAAATGCGTAATTGAATTTAAAATATCATCTGTGAAAGTGTTTAAAATTGAAGTACGTTAAAATGTTTTTGGTAATGGAAATTGGTACGTGGAGTGCGTTTGTAAAGTATTTACGACAAGTGGAGTCAAAAATTAGGAGAAAGCATTTGCTTAGTGAAATTGTGCGCGTTGTTTATTGTTGTCATATGATAGCGACTTTAATTCATGGTAAATGGGAAAATTTTAATGATAACCATTTCTGATGTTAAAGATCAAGCAAAATATTTAATAAATTCGTTTTATGAAACAAGAATATCATTTTTATTGCCGTGATAATATCTGGTGATTAGTTGCTCTAATATAACAACTCGTAATTTACGCTGTGTAGTTAAAATACACAACTGCAACTGCAACCGCTTTACCGCTAGTTAGCTGTCAAAGTGATGAAAATGATTTTTTTTCTCCTTCACTTCAGATCACACGCGAAACAAGAATGAAAATTTCACCAACTACAAGAACCCAAGCTCACTAATAGTTCACGAACACGAGCAAGGTAAACATTTAAATACTTTTTTCTTCTAATACGTTTTATACATTGACTGTGAATGCCTAATTGTGATTAGATTAAAGCAGAAGACTGAATTATATATCTAAAAAGAAATCTGGATCAATTGGTATTTCTGTAACGGATATCATCACTAATTACGCAATTTCCGAAAGGAAAAAAACATAAGTTGTAGAACACACACTCTTTTCTACAATATTATTGTTAATGAAACAAAAAATTCTCTCTGTAACGATACATTAATTGGAACTGGGTTCTCATTGACACTTCGAGTCAAGTTTGAAAAGTGTTGCTAACTTAAAGACAGAGTGTGGAATGCAATAGTAAAAGCATTCGCACTTGCCTGGGTTTGTGTTATTCAATGATTGAGTGGAATGTTGCGAATATACATCACCGACTGAAATTCCCCAGTGCCGAACATCGGGCACCCATATATATTCTGGCCAGTAGCTGGAGTTTTGCGGTCTGACTAATTGTCGACCGATGCCTGCGAAACCTATATTCAGTGGTTTGTGTATAATGCAGACAAATGTTGAACTGTTGTCTGATCGCTCATGCGTGAAAACTCTTTGCAACAAACTTAGCTTTATTATTATCTACGGCCAATGGTTTTCGGTGCAGATGGAATTAAATCATGTGATTTAATTTATGTATTTTTTTTTTTTTACATTCTTCTTTTATAAGTAAAAAAGAAAAAGATTTATAGTTCTTTCCCCTTATTCAAAGTTTGTCTCTTTTGCATCGCTTAAATTTTTTCAGAGATAAGATACAAGCTGAATAAAGGGAAATCCAACAAACAAGATGAGAATTTGGCAATCAAACCTCCAAACGATTGGTCACAGTCAGGTAAGACTGGATTTTTAACTTTATCCATCTTTAATAATAAAATAGTAATCCTTGGTTCTCTATCTTGCTTGTTGGATTTGCACTCGCTTTGTTTTTCAATAAATCACGATGTTTAAGGAGGCATGTTAGTGTTTGTACACAAAACAAGTTTAGCCTTTGTTTATTTGGTTTATTTGTTTTTGGGGTAGTTGGTATTTTTATTCAGTAAGTTTGGGGAATTTGTGCATTGTTTTCCCAATTTCTAAATAAACAGTAAAAATATGAATATGGAAAGTTTTTTTTCTAATATTTTGTTATGAATTTATTATATTTTTCATTGATTTTTTTGAATCAAAACATCTGTTTTAAACTTTATTCAATCGATGACACAACTTAAACTTTATTTTCTTGAATAAATCAGTCATAGTAAATGCAATTCTCAAAAAGTAACTTCAAATTAAGATGAATTTCTAAGAGAGGGTAGTGAGAAGATGGCGCTGAACACAATTCAAAATATACAATACTGAATACCGTATTTCTTTAGTGCAGAGTTAATTTTCCAACAAACGTTGTGATTTTTTCACAAAACTGGCTTATTTGAGTAATGTTATAAAACATTAAAATGGCTGAAACAAACTCAGAATTACGAATGAGACAGCCGGAAGTGTGGTATTAGTTTGAAGGTGGGTGCTATTTGAATTGCAGGGAGTCGGAGAAATACGGTATTTATACATTTCAAATCTAAAAACAAAGTTTAAAATCAATACGCAAGTTAAATCTTTCAATTTGAGAGGAAGCCAATCAATGAAACAAAAAGAAAGAAAAGAAAATATAAATATAACAAGAGAAAAAGAAAAACCATGACCCCAAAACCAAAAAAAGAACCAGAGCTTATTCGGTATCACAGATACGAAGCACAGTGAAGTAACCAGGGAAACCACATGGATATAGAATTTGATCCCCCTCAAATTTCTAAGGGTCATTAACATTATTAATTTCTATTAAATATATAAACCAACCGAGAGAGTAGTTAGGATTATGTAATTCATTCGATTCAGGGTCATTTAAGTCACACTAGACAATGATATACGGGTAACTGTCACGTGTATTCTCATTAAACACATGTGTGAGCTGTCATCCTTAATTAAAACAGAGTTTGGGTTTCAGCAGACGTAAAGTAAAATCATAAATATCATGAGTATTCGACTTGGCCGACTATTCACGTTGTCGCCATTGACAAGTTATCGTAATTAGCATGCCAAGTTCCGAAGCTATTGTTGAATTTAGGGGGGCAAAATGGCGCGCACGTCGTGATTTACGTCGCGCCAGACGCGTTGTCGGTCAAAACCATCAGATCATAAATCGGTGGTGGGATTAATTTGTAATGCCTCCAACCCCGTCTCATTTGAATCATTAATAACAGTCACGCGAGTGCAAAGTTTGAAAATAGAAATGCAGGAAGTGACAGCGAATCTCACCTCACTTGTAAAAATAAGGATAGAATTTTCTACAAGCGAAAGGAAAATTAAATCTTGCAGCTCAGTTCATCATTTATCAAGGAAATTTTCTTGCTGAATATTTTTAAGAGCCGAAGGAAAGAAAGTGTTGAATTATTCAGCAGGAAAATTCCCTTTTGGCTCAAGCCACGAGCTCGAATCATGACCATGTTTCACTTGGTTAAAGATAATTAGCTTACATCGGACCTTGCAAAAATTCTTTGCACATTCAATTTGAAATGAGTTGTTGACATGCTGGCTCGCTTGATTTCTTTTTTTTTTCAAGTGTGAAGATATTTTCCGACGTTGACTGACTTCTAATTACTCTTAACTCGAGTGAGTTTAAGCGGAAAATTTCCTACTGGCCGCAAATTGCAAAAAGTGGAAAGAAAAAATGATGAGTGCAGGGTTTTCAAAGCTGTTTACATGCATTTTTACTCGGTGTTTGCTGTTTATGAAGAAATGATGCGTGTGAACTTGTGAAAGTTTTATGGAATATGTTGGAAAAAAGGGTGTGCTTAGTTGAAGCTGGCGAATACCTTTGGAGGTGTAAGGTGTAGGTGTTTTATTGCTATCAGAGGTGTAATTACTGTTACATATGTTTAAATGAAGGTGTAGTTTGATGTTCAACACTTAATGTATACTTTCAAATAAGGTGACAGGCGGGCTTCAACATTTCACACTCTTTTTATGGGTTCAGAGCCGTGTCGTACATGTTGGCAGCCCGTGTGCAAGTTAAAATCGGCCATCTCTTCTTAAATTTAAGTGTATTTTAGATATTTCAGAGTAAAATTTCAATGAAAAAATATAAAATTTAACAAATATCCTATATCGAAAAAAATAATTCAAAGAATATTCCAAATTTCAATAAACGTGGCTCGAATTCACTAAAAATTAAAATAAAGTAGCAAAATTCAATGAAAATTTAAAAAAAAATTAAGTCATTAACGAATAGAAGATACTTTATACTTGAAAAATTGTGTTACTTTTATTATGAAGATCAAACCAAAATTTGCTCTAGCAGTAAACATCTAATTTTACATTAACACAAGAGGTTAGGTATGAAATCTAAATTGTACAGCAAATTTACTCGAAAATAAATGGAAAATAAAGTCCTAGGTTACCAAATACAAATCATTTATTAGCAAGTAAATATAAAAAGGAAGGCTTAAGATAACATTTTAAATTAATTAATGCAAGTGTAAACCACTTCGTATCGACAGTTCTTATAGCTAAAACCGTCATATTGCACAATCAAAGGAAAATATAGTGGCGGCACGTTTCTGACGTGCTCAGCTTAATTCCTAAGTAGCACATAATGAATCCTCATACAAAAGAGGATTATTCTAGCCGCACTTTTTATGAAGTTGTCTTTTTCCTATCGTTTAAAAGCCAGCTTTAAAAATATGATATCAAAAATCGAGTTTATATAATGAAAATGAAAAGTCAGTAGAAATATTCCCATTTCCCGCAATTTTAAATAATAACATGTGTTGTTTGTTTTGTTCTCAGCCCACGGCGATCAACCTCGTCTTCAACCCTGGTCCATTCTACTTTTTGTACATTTGTTGGCAGTTCTTCTGCCCCATTTCATCGTGTGTACAATTCACATTTCTTGACGATGCTGTGCAACAAATTAAACAACTCTAAACAGTGTCAGTGGTCTACAGTTCCCGCAAAATAATTTTTTCGCCAATTATATTTCAAACAACAAAGTGAACTTGACAAATACGAAATTAACAGGAAAAGAGAAATTATTGTTTCAAAAGAAAAGTTACAAAAAGAAAAAATTCTGCAGATAAACAGAAAAGGGTTTGCAGTTATTTTCAAATAATCTCCCTCATCCTGAGAAAGCAAGAAAAATACTGTCCATGTAGTGAATTTAGATTTCTGCCAAAACTGCTTGTTTGTGTGTTATAAATTGGTGTCGAGTCACAAGGTGCTTCTGTGGGCCCTTCGTTAAGCAGCTTTGGCTTCGGCAGCAACTTATCCGTGTGCTCGAAATACAAACATCACTTGCTTCTTCGAGACTCAAGTGGCATCTGGGTTGAAAATGTACACAAACAAATGGTGACGCCATTTTTTCAATTTTTTTCAATTTTTTTTCAATTTTTTTTCTTCAATTTTTCCAATCTTGTTTTCGTGATTGTCGTGTTTTAGAAGGGTTTTGTCTACTTGTGTACGTTTTCTTCCCTGTGTTTAAAGTAAGTGAAAGACTGAAGAATATTGCAATTTCAACGATATTACTTTGTTTCGTTGCTCAAAGTGTAAAGAAGATACCAAACGTGAATCCACTTCCGTCTTTATGGTGAAAATAATAATTAAAAATAAAATCTAGAATATATTGCGAATATAAATTTTTTCCTATGTATCATGACCCAGAAAATCCGTGTATTTCAATCTATGTATTAACATGTTCAATTTATCTTCAATTTGTGAGAAATTAATTTCCTTTTTAAATTCAGAATTAAATTTTTTACGTTTGTTTACTTTTGCTTTTTGATTGCTTTGATGTAAATTTTGATTAAAAAATTTGATTCTGAATTTTAGCTTGGAGAAATCGTAGAAGTACTAAATATCTGTCCAATTTATTTTATTGTAATCCTATTAAATATAGCAAGTTGTGCAACATTTGAGAAATATTCTGTAAAATCCTAATCCCTCCTAATGTAAAAGTAGTAACTTCTGGTTACCTCAGGTATACAATGTTGGGATTTTATAACAAAAGTAAAACGAAAAAAAGAAGTTTTTTATTTATTTATTGGTTAAATCTTTAAATAAATGAAAGTGGATTTATTGAGTCAAAGCAAATAATAATTGCTTTATTTTCTCAGTTTTAAATTATTTTATTTTGGCTGTTTGAATCCATTTTCCCAGTTATTTCTTTGGTTTTTCATTTTTTTTTAAAATCCTGTTGTAAATGTCACGTCAAGTCTGAGAATATTTGTAATTTTGTTGTGATTATTTACATGAAAATGAAGGGGAAAAAATTACAATAATTTACAGTTGTCATGAAGGAAATAATGGTCAAATAAGGGTATGGCAGCTAAATTATAACAACTTTCTTCTTTAACTTTGAAAATTCCTTAACCCTTTTATATTAATTCATGAGGAGTGAGGAAAATTTTTGAACGTGAAGGATTTTTTATTATTATAGAATTTTTTAGGAACCTTAATTTAAAATGGTAGAAAAATCAAAATTGTAGCGTGCTCAAATATTATTAATTTTTTTACGTTTTTGTTTTCGGGTTTGTTTGCTTTCATCAATTTCGGCTTTTTATGCTACTGTTTAAATGTTCATAATGGAATGTAGTATATTTTTGGCATCTTGTAGAAAAATTGTCAGACCCGTCCGAAGGAAAGAAAGAAAAATGTTTTCTTTTCATTTTAAAGAAATAACTGTAAACTATGAAAAAAATACAAAAACACAAAAAATTATGTTTGAATTTTTTATTTCAATTGTTCTATGTCTGTAGATATATTTAAAATATTAAAAAAATTGAAGCTTTTGAGCCGAAATAAAATTTTATGTGTAAACGTAATAATTATTAAATCTATAATCAACGTTCTATCACGGCTAAGTAAAAAAAAAAAAATGAAAGACTCACAAAATTGATTTTTCCTTTATTTTTTTTTTTTTTTTTATAAAATCAATACAACTTATATCATCAAAATTTATTTTACTTACTGCCATTTTGTCACCGAACACCTTAGTTGGCATTAGAGCCAGCTTTTGGACTAACTCATGACAAATGTTGCTTGATAAGAACCATCTTAAAAATAAAGAAACAAAAAAAATAAAAACTCTTTATCTTTCTTAACCAAGTTTTGCACAACTTTTATCACTCCACACAGCCAACACTTCTGATATATGTTTTTTTCAACAGTTTTTTTTAATAAATTGTGTGGCTAAAAAAAAGAAATAAATTAAAGTTAGGTAATGCATTATTTACAATGCAGTAAAACAAAGTGTTTTGTTTGTTTTACAAGTTCAGACCGACTTAGTGATGGATCATTGAAATGATTGCAGTATTTATATGATACTGAAACATGTGAGCTTGTGGGGTCTCTAGCAGGATGTAAAACGTCGCATTTATCAACTCGAGAATGGAGTAGTGGCTTCCGTTTGGCTGTTTAGTGCAGAGAAATCTTTGCCTTTTCTCATGGGCCATAGCATCTCTACGCTCCATTGACGTCTTTGCAGAGATCCGAGCTCGCAAGTGGACACAAAAGAGGCAAAGGATCATCACATTGCAACTGAACTGATGAACCGATGCCGCACCGCCTTCATTACATGTCTTGTAATGGAATAGAAAAATGCGTGCTTCGTACTTGTTATTGACCGGGCAATGAAATTTGGCACCGTTTCTGGGCAGGTGGCCAGATATTAAAGATGATGATTGCATTATCTGCCAGTAAACGTGGACAAATTGGCTGCTTCGGTCAAAAATCTGGCTACGCAATATTGTTTATTGACGTAAGATTTTTTTTCCTTTAAATCATTTATAATTTTATTTTTTGTTTTCAAAAAATTCTATTTTGTATAAACTATTTTTACCTTTACCTATTTTACCCAGAATCCTTTTGATGTGGATTTTCTATTGTACTTCAGCTTTGATGTTACTTTAGGAACTTTGAAAGAAGAAAGACGAGATTTCACCTTCCATTTGAATGAAAAATGTAAAAGTAATAAGAAAGGTAATATTTAATTATTATGATTTGACTACATTGGTTTTTTTCCTCATAGTTTTCTTAAATGTGATAAGATTTGTCGTCGAACTGCCATTGTCTTTTACAACTAGTTAAGCTCGGCTGTCCCAGAGGAAAGAAAAAAAGGTAAAATTTACGTTCATCTTTTTTCTGAGAGAAGGTTTTATTGAACTGATCGCGAGTAAAAACCAAAAAGAAAACGTGTCTTAAGTGAAAATGCACGAGATAACGATCGTTGCTGTTGGGCAGAGAGCAGTTAGCAAACGGAACAAATCGTTTGAGCAATTACGACAAAGAATTTGCCAAGTTTATCAGAGGAAGTTATCGTGTGGAGAACAGATGTAAAAATACGTCTGCTGAATGCAGAGCACCACTTTGACGCTTCAACGTCATTATTCTAACAACTCCGCAGGCTGCAGTTTGCCGTGTGATTAGAAGAATAAAGCCAACGCTCCGAACAAATTTATTTCCATTCCAAGTTGGATTAAAAGTGGCAATGTCTTGGGCCAATGAAAATTCCCTCCAACATGTTCTCATAAACCAATTTTATATGTATCTTCCCCCAAAATAATTCAGTGAATAGTCACTCGCTATCACTTTGAAAATTGTCCTTAACAGAACGTCGAAATTGCTTTGCCATCTGTTTGTTTGCAACACGTGTCGATTGACTCACTTTAGCCTTAATATTAAGGTCAAATTGTATCAAATTTACATTTCCTTATGTGCACAATTGCTAAGCACATATTTACAAATCCATAACTTTTAAGTTATCGCATAAAAAAGGGTTGAATAAGCTCTTTAAAACCGACGGAAACACTTTAGTTTCTCTTTGATGTATACAAAAGGAAAACTTTTGGCTAGAATAATTTGAAGCGAAACGAGACAAAGACAAACGGAAATGCTCTATCCATTGCCAAGCTCATTTGGAAAGCACCCGTGCTCCATTGTGTTTTGCCATTCCGCCTATAACATTAACAGAGGCTCGTGTTATCAGACACAAGTGATCTTGATGCAATTCCATGCTCCTATATACACAAGTACCCTATGGGTCATCATCCCCAAGGCCCCCTAAAGCACCACTATACCATCAGCTTTAATCCCAAGGTCTCGCGACCAACTATTTGATTTTTACAGCAAGGCGAGAGAGAAATTTGTGCATGCTCGTGAGGAATTCCATCATAACGGAAACTGCCTACAGTTATAGTTTACTCAATGTGCTTAGAAAAGATTTCCACAAGGGAAATCTAGCTATTCCTTTTACATTGTTTTTATTCGCATACTGGAATTTCTTAATAAGTATAAAGAGAAAATATATTTTCTCTAATTGCCAGTGTTAGCTCAGCTGAAATTTTTCCTCGTTTTGATTTGCAAAATCTAGAGAGAGCATTTTTCAAATAATTCTGAATGCTTTGTGTGCACGCACACTGCTGAAGTTTAATTTCATTTTTTTTTGTTTCTTGTATTTGCTTTGTTTTGCATTTTAATTAATTTCTTCTGTTTAATCGGAATTTCTACATTTTTTATGTGTTTGTACATTTTTTTTTAATTTTAAGGATAATTAGAAATATGTAAACTGTGATACAGGATTTTTAAACCTTTTATTTCACATCGTGTTTGATCATTTAAAAAATGTGTTATATGAGGAAAAAGGAGAAAAAATTTAATCAAATGCCAAAGAGTAAGCGTGAAATACGTTGCGTACACTGTACCACTATAAGTTTGTTTGCCCGTTTTCCAAGTTTCATAAGTCAAGAAGGAGAAAAAAAAGTCTAGATTGCACTATTGTGAATAAGAAACGGCCGTGACACATTGTGAAATTACTTCTGTAAAAGTATTGCAACTTGTTTTGCACTGTTTTTAAAGCTGATGATTTTTTTTTTCATTTTTCATTTGCGGTAAATCCAAGAATTTAATTTCAATTACGCAATTACAATGACATTATTATTACATTCAATTTGCGTTGCTCTTATTTGCGCTTACAAAACTTCCAAAGAAATCTGCAGGACTTTGATTATTAAGTTGAGTGACACGAGTTGTGTGACATAAACAAACATGGGGTTTGTAAATCCAGCTTGGATTCCCACATCCCTAACCTCAATTTTTGTGAGTGTAGCGATGCTCTACTTTAAGTTGATTGCAATACTCTTCTCCTCTTCTTCCAATGCGTTGCTACGCAGCTTGTTATTGGATTTCAGAGAGGGCTCTAGTCTCCGTAACAGTAAGCCCTGATGTCCGTCGGCAGATTTGCAATTCTGCGGAATGTTTACTCCGCGTATGTTTTGCGCCTAACTTCTCCCCAGGCTAGCAATAGCGAAAAAGCTTTTCTCCCTCACCCTGCAAACAACTCAGGTGGAATACAAAGACGAATGTCAACCACAGAAAAGCTACTAACGGCTCTAATAAAAATATTACTGTGCGGTGAAGATATTATTCTCAATTGCGTATTTAAGTTTTAGTTAATTTTTTCCATTTCGGTTGAACAAATCGACACGAAAGCTCGGATTGGTTCTAACCCCAACATAAAGAAACCATAACTTGCGTTTTAATGACAGAGAATAAAAGTTAAGAAAAAGAATTTTCTCAGGTTTTTCCCTCGTTACTGCTTATTTGAATATTGATTTTTTTTTCCGAGTAAGAAAGAGATTTCCATGTGATGTGCCAAAAATCATTAAGAGCCAAGTAGAGGATAATTATCTCTGTTCTATCATATTCTTCCTCCACTGTCATTTTCGCACATAAAATAGAATGGACCCAAGGCTTTCAATTGAAAAATTGCACAGAGTAGAGTGTGAAGAAATCGTCACTTTTACTGCATCGTTCATCACTCCAAATGTTTCCGTTTTAGTGCCAAAGGGGTGGGTTTTTACTCCGAATCTTACTGCTATCAACTGAATGCTTTTCTCCCTTTTTTTCCCTTCTAACCGTTTGCATAGTCTATCGTGTTGTGTGGATATTGGAGGAGGAGAAAGTAATTCTCCGGAGAGTCCTATGCACAAGATCTTTGGTTTCTACGCTAACTAGACTTGTTTTCTAATAAACTTTTATTTGTTTTCAATTGACAGACAGATTGTACGTCGCGAATTAATTACGTCTTCATTTAACTTGATGTTTATCAACAACTCGGTTTTGAGAGTTCTGCTCGAGTTTACAACGACAAGATGATGACAAAATTGCAAATCAAAGGTATCTTAATGTAATTGGTGAGGATAGATCAACTAGTGATAAACCCAATTGAACTAGGATGCAGTAACCAAATTTTCGCTGGAACTGATAATAAGGTAACTGTTAAAAATGTAAATTTAATATATCGTTTTAATGAAAATTGGTTAGCTCGGACGTAGTTTTGGTTGGCAGGGCAATTGATCATTATTTATAAAAAATGTCAGAGGACAAAAATAAACAAAAGAATGTCGCGGTTGCACTTTGATCAGATCGACGAATTCATCTGGTTCTGACAAGACCTACAGATGATGTTTCTTAATTTCCCTTTTTTCAAGGTTTGGATATGTTGTTTTTATCTTTGTTCATATATTCAATTTTATTTGAGTATTTGCTTTCTTTTAAGCTTTTAATGCTTTTTTAAGCAAACAAACTTATGGTTTGTTGTTTGTCAATCCTAAATAATTGACTAATCGCTAAAATCGTTGTCCTTAAAATTTGAATTTGAAATTGAAGTTTCATTATGTTAGCAATATGTGGCGCCACAAATCACACCGAACTACATTCTTCTTTCAAAATTAATACTACAAGTAAAACACCAACTTGAACATGTGCTGCAAAACTGTTAGAACTGAATTGAGTTAATTTTAAAACATTTTAAATCTCGTTTCAACGTAACCAGATGTAACAACAAGAATAAACACGCGGTAATTACAAATTGTGAAGTTGGAATTTTACAAGAGTCGTTCAGTGTAGATTGCGTTTTAAATGACTGAGTAATCGTTGCGAATTTGACTAATTGTAGTGAATTTTATTTCGGACATATTTCTAACTAAACGTTGATGCCAATTTAAAAACGTTTATTGCCAATTATAACACATTCCGATGGAAGATCAAATAGACCATAGGTAAATTGGAAATTATTTTTTATACTTTGAAACTACTAGACTATTAGTATATTTATTGTAAGTATTTATGTAATAAAGACTTGCTGATGAAGTAAATAAATTTGTTTTTTTACATGAGGATTCATTTCAATATAAATCAGTCTAAAAAGAAAGAATAGCGACAGCTCTTTTGATTCTTTGATTGGGTTTTAAACTTTAATTCGAGACAACTTCGAAAAAATCCAAACGAGCATAGCTTCGAAAAAATTTAAAATGGGCATAATTGCGAAAAAAAATAAAAGTGGCGTAGCTTCGAAAAATCCTATCTATATTAAACTTTATATACATCTTAAGAAAGTGATAGTTCAAGATTCCTGTGTGGTGTGGTGGTTAGGATGGTGATGTTTGGATATGATGGTTGCAGGTTCAAGTCCTTCACAAGTGAAAAGAATTTTTTTAAAATAAAAACAGGCATAAATTCGAAAAATAAAACGGGCAGAAACTTTATATACATCTTAAGAATACAGTTCTTCAAGACGTCTGTGTGGCATAGTGATTAGGGTGATAAGCTGGGGATACGAAGGTTATGGTTTCGAATCCTGGTGGAGCTCAGAGAATTTTTTTCAAAGAAAAAAAAGTTGAAATAAGAAGAGAAATTAAAAGAAAGGGTTAAAAAACGAAATAATAAGAGGGAATTTTACAACAAAATAAAGAGAATGGACTCAACCGGAAGTAGGGGTGGGTATGAGGAGATAGAGAGAAAAACACACACCCTCCCCTCTCGAGACTACCAGACCCCATTC